>SMGT01004938.1:207407-222418 GCA_004794575.1 Lanistes nyassanus
AAGAATATTCTCTCTGGAATAGCAACGCGTCTAGTTCTGTAGGAAAAAAACCGTTGGCAAGGTTCGCAAGCTTGCACACACGTCTGACCTCTGTAACGTCCCTTCCAAAACTCCCGAAGCGTTCGGCTTCCTCCCCAAAGTTTTCTCTGTTTCCCTTAACAACACGATTTACACCTTCTCATTGGTTTCTCGAAGCTGATATTTACGCGTTTCTATGAAAGAACGCGTGACGTCTTTCTTTCTATGACTACACAATTTTATGCGTCACTAACGTGTCAATCCTTCAATGTATGAAAGGAAGCTTACTATCAATTCAATGAATGAAAGGAAGTGAGACGATCTTAAAAAATATACAACGAACAATACAGCGCTGAAGAAAACCTTCAAAACGTTACAGTGGGGGTGGAGGGCTGGTAGCTCTGGATGTTACATTGCCTTGTAAGAATGCTGCCTAGCAATGTATGCAATTTGATACACAATTACCTAGCAGCATGTCACGTTTTGAGGTTTGGTGGGTCAAAGAATTTACCCCACAGACACTAGGTGTGACCCATCAACAGCCATGTTGCTTGTGCTGGGTCGTTAATCCTCCTGTTCAAGCTGCCACCTGGCTCTGTTACACAATTTCAGGCCAGGTGGGTGCAGTAGTTAAGTGCCTCAGGGAGCCTGCTCACACTTCTAGCCCAGGGTGTTTACCATCACTAGTAAGGTGTATAGCTTTAGGTCGAGATGAGGTGTCACTGGGACCTGATAACTCTTGGGCACAGCTGGGATTTGGATAACAGCCACCACGTAGGTGTCATGTGCCGGCCAGATACAAGGTTAATTAGGCAGAGGGAATTATGACACAAAGATGGCTGTTAAAGATTGTGGTGTCAACCATCAGGGCTTTGAAGAGTTTAAAGGGGGAATTGCCCAGGGGCAGGGGCAGGGACAGATCAGATCCGCTCTAGGTGCCTGTATAGGTAGGACTAGGAAAGGCAAGGAAGCGTGACTAATGCTGTCTTTATCCTGGTTGGTTGACATATATATCATGATGACCGCATGAGTGTGAATGAAGCATTGTTTGCATAAGGGGGTTAGAATAAAAAGATAGGTTTGAAAATGTAAAAGTATCTTCCGCTCAATCATCTGCTATGACTATGGCTAGTCTAAGGACATACTGATGGTGTCGTCTTCTACTGGACTTGTGTGGTCTTGAGCAAACCAGTTGCTGTAGTGCAAGGTACTCTTCGGGGGGTTGTTGTCCCCCAAGACTGGCGTGTGACTCCTGGCATGTGTTTCCTCTGCTGTGGAAAAGCCTTCTATGCTGACTAGGCAAAGGAGGAACTGTAGAATGTTAAAGAAGAATTCAAGGGACAGAGGGAAGACAACTGTCTAAAGCAGAAGCAGGGATCCAGCCTTGAGTGGCTGTATGTAACTGAACTCCAGTGGAGCGAGCTGGTCAATCAAGAAGTGTCGCACAGAGGTGTCTGTGTGAGGTTTGGGAGAGTGCTTACAATCCTCAGTAGCAGAGAGGGGTGGCCCATTTGGTACAGACTAACTTTGTGCAGACTGTGCAAACAATCAGCTGACAAGTGTTGTGTGTTCTACAGGTGCTCATAGTGTGTGCGTGCAGTTGAATCAGGTACATGTGTCTTGATCTCATGTTTTAGAAGGGCAGGTGATTGAAGGAATTGTATGTTGTTAGCTGAGCCAGAAGAAAGCTGGGAGTCATTCCCCTTACGAGCCTGCATATTTCATTCTGTATATACTTGCTTTCTGTAAACAATATTCTCTTTATTTCACTGTATTATGGAGTCTGTGTTTCTTTGTTTGTGGGAAGATTGTAGGTGGATGCGGGCTTGGGCCATAGTTAGCAGTGAGATAGTTATATGAAAACCATAAGTAATACAATGATGACATTTTTCACCTAAGCATGTCATCCTAATGGCTGTGGAATAAGCACATGGAATAATGCTTTAGGAGTAAAAGTAAACTCCCTTGGGATGACACAGAGGCACCTACAGAACTCACAAGGATGCAAACGAAGTAAAGCTCTGCTCACCAAAGAGGGAATGTTCGTATTTTTGGTTTCCCCAGCCGGTTCCTGTTGATATGTGTTGAGCAGGGGACAGCATCTAGATGATGAGAACTACTGGGAAGTGTCGGCACCCAGTTATTTCCCCTCTTTGACTTGGCATCCCTGGAAATGTGAATAACTGCATAGAAGCAAGCACTCTCGTGAAACAAATTTTCAAAGGAATACTGGTTGCCTAGAAATATTTCCTGATTAAAAAAAAACTTTTTTATATTCTCCATATGCAAAATACACACACAAGCACATGCCAAACACAATTATGCACAAGGGATTGGTACATTCATTCAAACTCAGAGTGACTGAACTGCATCTAGAACTGATTCTGGCCACAAACTATACATAACACAATAGTACGCAATACTGGAGCAACCTTGCAAATGAAGAATCACTTCCAATTGAAATAGCTTTGTATTTCTCATCATTTCCCTCAAAAATCTCATCAACTTCTGATGCCTTAAGCAGGGTAATGTTTGTTGCTAGGGAATGCATTCCAAACCCTGAAAAAGTGTAAAAAAATAAGAAATGTTAAAAACTTAAAGGCAGCTTAATACTGCTATAAAAGTCTCACATAACAGGAAGTTCAAAACTACTACAGTGATTTTATTTATAAAATCCAGAACAAATTTGATGAGTCTATGAGAAAATCTTCGCATTCTACCAAGCCCTTCAAAAAAGCAGCAGTCCTCAAGCTGTCTATTGTCAATATACCTATTCAGCTAAACATCACTGATGTTACAATCATATCCACTTCAGGCCCTTAGATTTTTAAAAACTATTACCTATGATTACCTATTCACAATACTAGTAATAATATCGCAAAACAGTCTGCTGTTTAAATGAGCTGTTCATAACTATGGCGTACCCATTGCTGAAACCTTCTTTCTTTCATCAACAGTGATAAGACGTCTCCACATGGACGGGTATTTCTTGTAAAGAGACCCTCGAAATAAGCGAAGATAATTTCCAACCTGCGAGAAATGACATTTGCTCATCACATTGCTCTGTTTTGCTTCTGAGAGTCATATTAATTAATTCATCATTATTCTTGAATTAAATACCATGCTGAAACTAAAATAAAAGCAAGAACGTCTTCATGCATATGGTCAGAAGTTTATGTAATGTATAAATTGAAGTGAATCACCTCTGATCCAATATAATATCTTTCGCCATTTTCTTCAAAAGTGAAAGATTTTGGTCTGTCACCAAAGGTCTTTGTTGTTATTGAAGCTGTAGGAGGTGGAACGATGGTCGCCATATTTTTCTTTTGTACGGGGATCGTTCATTTTTTAATAGTTGTTTAATTACTCCCAAAAGACACGCCAATACAACATGAATTTAGATTTCACTAAACCATTAAAACTTGTTTAACGTTTAATCTGAAGGAGGACTGCAATTTATGATTGCTCTTATATGAAAATTACATGTAAAGGCACATCTACCGATATCTCCCCTTTTTGGGTGCTCGTGTACTCGCAAGTGTGCGGGGAAAACTTGGATTGGCTTGACACACATAGGACTTCACGGCCTTAGAAATGTTGAAACCGTTGCATTAAAAAAATTAAATGTTAGTTAGAAAGTCACTTATTAAATCAATATGAACTCTGCATTTTACAGTATGCCTTAAAGAACAGCTAGCAGACATGCATGCACACAGCACACCAACAATTAACGACTTTCAGCACATGCATAGACATGCTGTTGCCTTTTTTCCCTCCCGAGTGAACGTTTAAAATGTTATGTGTGCTGTAAATGTTGCCTGTCTGTTTTAGAGTCCATATGATGGGTACGATTCTCACATTTTCATGACAAAACAATTTCAATTCCAAAGCACACGTTACTTGCTATTCTCAAATTCAGATACAAAGGAAACATCTGCAATTGTAGAAATGAAAATTTTAATTCCCACCACTATTACACCTCATTTGCAACATGTGAACAGTACATGCTTTCTCACTTCTAGCAAACTGAAAATGTAATCAAATGCTTTTTGTATACAAATTTAATCAAACGGCATGTTAGACACATGCCATCTGCACTTTTAGCATACACCATTAAAAAATAACTGTAGACCATGTACAGATACATGCATGGAATGTGGGGCTGTGATAACCTTCAAAGTATACAATCTGATGTGTGTTGCCTACAAGCAAAAATGCTCTCTGTGAAATTCTTCCACAGAAGAAGCATGCAGGTATTCCCAAAGTGTGGTGCCAGTTGATAATATATTTTTATTACCCTCATTAAATTATTACACTCTTTGGCAAATAGTGTTAATTATGTTTACACCTTTGCCAACAATCCACTTGAAACTGATGTAATGTCAATGTTTAAAATGCATTTTAATTACTTCTCTTAGTGGTGGCGAAAATCTTTTGCATAAGCAACACACCCCAGATCCAACACCAAAAGAAAAGGCTTTATAATGATCTGTACAACTACTGCTTTTTGCAAACGCTTCATACAGTGTATGGAGGAGAGAGGAAGCCACAGAATGCTGGCATCCTCAAAGTGACTGCAGTCTGGATCGTCTAGCAGTTGGCATAGGTCAAATACAAAAATTAAAACCCGGATGGAAAAATACCCTAAATCTGAAAGACATTCTTGGACGCATGATAAAACCTCAATATTTTCAATGCTAAGCTTTTTATTTGCCTTCATTCAATAACACCTTCACGAACACATTTTGAGTGAGGAAGATTCTCCTTGCACATCATCAATTAGAGGTTCATTTATGCCACGCCACACAGAAGATGGTGTGTGGCGATACACAGTGATGCCAAGAGCTATAAGCTTGCAACAAGTCCTGAGTCTGGACCAGTAATTTTGATCAGAGCTTGGATTTCTCTGAACTTCGGGTGATCTTTGTCGCCAACCAACTGCAGCAGCACAGCCTCACTGGTTGTAACAGTTGCTCCCATGTGGCGGAAACGCTGAAATTATAAATATCATGTGAACAAATAAAAAGAAATGAAGGAAAGAAATGATGCGAAATTTTAGAGTTGATCTATTTGCATAACTGGTTATATGTTTGTATTTTTTTAAAAAGAAAGAAGAGATATAATCGAAAGTGACAAGCAACAAATGGCAAAGAAAAGGACAAGCAGACACTTCCTTTAGCAGGGGCAGGTGGCAATGTGCACAGTTTCAATTTTGTGGAAACCTCATAGCCAGTGTTCCTTTGTTCCTTCAGTGAAAGACATCTGCTGAGATTATACATTAACAAATAAGGCAAGTCTAGAAACTGCCACTGCTATTTCTACAACTCATGATTCAGTCCATCTTGGATGTGCGTGTACGTGTGATGTTAGTGTGCAACAAATGCTTATGTGTGCTGATGCATATGCATGTGCATGTATCCTAATGCATCGCTCACCTCCAGAGCGAAAATTCGATCCATCTGACTTCGCGAACTGCAAGCATCAGCCACAACATGAACTTCATAGCCACGTGCCAAGAGATCTATCACTGTCTGCTGTATGCACACATGGGTCTGGACAGACACAATGACACAAAAGAAACAGTCTGTGGCCCAAGATAACAGAAGAAGCAGTCAGTAGATATAAAACTGTATGCTTAATGCTGGAAATGAGGCCTTCTCTGCAATACAAATCAGTCAAGTGATAAACTTAATTTTAATTATGTCTATGTGCCTGATTAAGATTTGTGTTGATGTTGGTGTTGCATTAAAACAAAACCTGACCATTCTTGGTTTTAAAACAGGAAGGAAGAATTGTCTTTTTCATTCTGCACAATGCACGCAACAACAATTAAATGGAAAAAAATACTTGCAATGTAATTAGAAGGAAACAAAAGACAAAAGTAGTTATTATGGATGACTTACTTCAACACCAAAAAGAACAATATGCTTTACATTTCCTCCGCACAAGCTTTTTAGGTGAGTCTCGACCTCTGGCAACACCATGCTGAACTTGGTTTTTGGGATCACACAAACAGCATTGTGCACACTCAGCTCCTCCACTGTGCTGCCCAGCCCTTTGGGATACTGTTGACAAAATGAGGTGAACGAGTTACTTATGTAGAACGAGTCAACTCTGATGAGCTGGAAATCCGACCAGTCAACTGGCTTCCACGTTTTCATAGATTCTTAACGTAGATTTCAAAAAGAAAATACCATTCATAATTCTGTAATAGATTGAACTTTATAAATGTTAACAATTAAATGGCTAAAAGTTAATGTTTTCTATGATTCTAGATTGCTCCTATCGCTTGCACACCGGTATCGGTGGGAAAGTTACCTTTTGTAGCACTTCCATTTGCCAGGGGGCTTTCTCAAACTTATTCTGGAACTATATATATATCATCTTCAGGCTAAATCTCTTGATGTTAAGACACTGTGGGAAGGGTTGGGGAAGACTTTTCCGCCAATATATTTCCCCATTACAAAGAGAAAGCGTTAAATTGATCACCTACACACAGATTACACAACGAACCACACCAAAGATTTACTACCACTTATGTATACAATCTTTGATTACACACCTGTTCGGTGACAATCAAAGGAATGTCGAGAATACGTGTTGCTTCCGTCTGAAACAATTAAGTCAGTATGGCACAACCATCGTAACGTCTCTGTTTCAAATTAACTAGTACACCTAGATGTGTGAAAGGTTTTTATAAAAAAACGTGTAAACAGCTTTTAAAATGTGTAAATCATAATCAATCCAAAATTCCAATCGACCAATTCGGCAATTAATTCATTAATTGTGCATCAAGAAGGTCAATTATTGAACTCTTACTAAGATGCAAGATAAAATACCAGTCTTTTGGCTATTTCAACTATATCAGAAAAGAACTTTATCGCTGGTCTGAATCTCTCTTGGATGTCACACTGGAAAAAGACAGTCTGGTCGAGTTTTAGGTCCCCCAGTCTCGTCTGTATGCATGTACTCATTTTGTCTGCTTCCAATTTAAGCTGCTCGATCGATCACCTTTGACCCTACCCCTTCGCCTTCTCCATTTCGCACAAACTCTATAATAACAAGATAGATCAATTGATTATTACCCAAATTAACATTAAAATATTTTTCGCTTTTTACCTCTCCGAATTTCTAACAGCAGTAAACTCTAAATAAAAGGGGGCGGGGGGCGGAAAAGGGGAGTTACTAAAAATAAAGGAAGTGACTCTGCACGATCATGCGCTAGTGGGGCTCATTCATTGCACGACCGGCGCATGCATGTTGTGCGCTGGTTGTGCACAATTCTCTTATCCGCACAACCAGCGGATTGTTTTCGTTGCTATTGTGCGATCACGGATCGTTGATGTTATGAATGATAAGAGGACTGCACATACCATTTGTCTTTTTTTTTTTTTAATTTGGCAGTGGTCTGTAAATCGGACCCGAATTGGGCCTGAAAACACCGAATCGGACATTAAATCACCGAATCGGACCTGTGTGTGCGTGTGTTTGAGAGTTTGTGTGCATGCTTGCTTTTGCGACGTGTGCGTGCGAGTGGCGTGTGCATGCGTGCGCGCCAACGTGTGTGATAGCGTGTATGTGGTGTGTACGAATTACGTGCATGTGTCAGTTTATTATGCGTGTTCGGGTCCGATTCGGTATTTTCAGGCCCGATTCGGTGCTTTTACCGACCGGCTTAAATTCTCTCTTAACAGAATGAATGAGCAGCGCACTTACCTCACAGACCTTAAAGGTCTGTGCTTACCCTTCAATACGTGCAGTTCGCAAGCGTCAGAATCAGAAACCCTAAGCAAGTATATATTCGAACCCCGTGCTGGTTGCCCCACCCCCCCCCCAACTTTAAAAAAAAAAGCTGCCACTGCCTTCAAAATTTTAAGTTGTAAAAATGTTTCATTCACTTACATTTTATCTCGCACGAGGCACGCACACTTTGCGTGCTTTCGTAGCCATCCGTAATTGCACTTTCAGCTCGAGTTTTGCGGATAACAATCCGAAAGCGCACGATCTCGTGCTACATCCCAGGAAAAATCTCGTGCACGACCAAATTTATTATACCATGGATTCCGAAAGTCCACGACCAGTCGTGCGGATAAAGTTGGCCAAAAATAAATCCATTCTCTTGTTTACAAATGTCATCATTATTGTATGGTAATTATAATTGTTCTTCCACTGTCACGGTAAATAAAAATATGTTTGTAGTCTATGGTACAAACGTTCTAGATGTCCTGAAGAGAACCATGCAAATTGTCAGAGCTGCATGTCGCATCAAGTGTTAAAAGAACTCGAAACGAGGCTGGCTTTAGAGCGAGGCTTTTACTACAATTTAAATTTCTACTAAAAAGTTTCTGATTAAATTAAAATAAGTATATACATCGATGCCATCTTCATGGCTGTTGCATACATTCTAGACTTACCACATAAGCTTTGGATACAAACTGCACTTTTCCATCGGAAATTAGTTATGAAAAAAATACTCAGCAGATTCCCATCGATTGCGTTCCGAGAGCTGGTTTTGTGTTCCTGGGATGGCTTGCATGAGCGTTATCTCCTGTTCATTCGTAAAGGCGCACATAAAATACACCGGGCAAATGGGCCTTACGACCACTCGTATGACCGGAAGTGGAGATAAGAACGCTCATGCAAGCCAACCGTGCACATTAAACCAATGATTAGTAACGATAACTGATTAGTAGGCCTTTGTTTTGTGCATTTCTTATAAAAATCTTTGTGTAAACAATTTGTTGTGGCTTTGTACAGTAAATGTGATATCTCCTTGCGTTATACCAGACACCTTTGATTATATAGAGACAGGCCATGCCGTGGAATGTAGCTAGGCTGTACAGTAAAGTTGTATGTGCAGCTGATGTGCTCGTGGGACAACAATCAACAATGGCGTCGTGATAACGGGGCAGTTGCTCTTTGACAAGTTACTGTGAAATGCTTTTGTCGTTTACCTATCCTGCAGCAAATTTGTCAGAGGTGGTCCTGCAACTAGGACGCGCGAGGTGTGTGTGTGTGTGGGGGGGGGGGGGGATACAGCGAGGGTTGTATATTCGTATGAAGTTGGCGACAAAGGCGAGCTCTGACAGGCACAGGAAGACAAGGGTAGAAGGGGAAGAGAGAAAACTGGCGTACCCCAAGGGTAGAAGGGGAAGAGAGAAAACTGGCGTACCCCAAGGGTAGAAGGGGAAGAGAGAAAACTGGCGTACCCCAAGCAGCAAACAGGAACCTCGCACCAGAGAGACTAACATTCACTTATGGTCAACAAACAAGCCATATTTTAGGTGTGTACCTCTGGTCTTTATTATCCTCGACAAAAGATAAATCCACGCACCAAGTTCATCTGAAAGGTTAAAGCTCACTCCCCACGCCCCCTACACACACATACTATTGGGTTATCTTTAAAATTGATAGGCTTCCCTCAACCCCTTCCCCCTCTACAATAACAACACATTCCCCCTCCTCCACACTCTCACCAGCACGCACACACACAAACAAATGACCACATTCACAGGTGCAAACTCACAAACAGGGTATTTGACAGCGTGTCCTCTTATTCTGAAGGAAAGCGAGTTAAGATTCACTGCAATCTGTTATTAAAAAAAAGTGTTAAGTAACAGACTGACAAGCATGATGAAGACACTGCATCACAATACAACTGTATTTACAGATTTATGAACAAAATATTTACAGAAAAATATATACAGGTTGATCACCAGAAAACTTTAACCTCTGCCTAGTTCAAATTCTTCCTTTGTCTATCACAGTGTACATTAGTCACAGCTATGAAATATATATCTTTCCCATCAAAAACTGCAGTTTATGAACCGCATAACCACCTGGTCCTCCACTGTGGTCTGAAAACACAACACGAACAAGTAAACTTTCCCATTAGTGCAACAGTTTGCATAATGTTAATCAAAATAAATCAGTTTCTTACATAAAATTTTCTCTAAATTTACAATCTTACACAAATACACATGAACACATACAATTCCATCCACGTTCTCGGCTACAAATGGTAGCAAAACGTAAACTTAGATATGGGTGTGAACTGTCTTTATAAGTCTGTCTGGTGTACAAACACTGGTCTGTAACAGAAATCAGTATGAGAGAGATTATGCGTAGCATATCTCTTTTTAGGTAAACATGTTCACAAATTATATGTGCATGTATCTTGAAATGTTCAAAAACAGGACAAGAAAACCCCACAAACCCTTATGCTGTCTTGTAAAGACTACTGCTAAAAACAAAAGTATGTTTCTCTGATGGCTGTGCTGCATGGGTCTGTGGGGGAAAAAACCACATGCATTTTGCTTTGTGTACATTATTTTAACTGTACTCAGGGAAAGTGGATGGCCAAGTTGTTAAAGCACAGGCCTCCAAACCCGAAGGCACTGGTTCGACGTCCTTGCACCACAGCACACCTCTCCCATTTCATCCAGCTGCAAATGGGTACCTGATGGTAAGGCAGCAAGACAGGAGATGGGCACTGCCCTCACAATGCTGCTCCACAGATAAATGGTCTAAAGTACCCCAATCCCATACAGCCTTAAGGTCATGGGACATCTTTTACCTTTTCTAAGCAGCAGGATTTTCTGCACTTCTCAAATGGTGTTCATGATTAACAGATAATGTCAACCTTTTCTCACATGCAAGTTTTCATTCTCTAAAACAAGACACTTATTAACAGCTATGCTTAAACAGAACCTATGGTGCATGTATCCGATCTCTTTATTTAAAAAAAAAGTAAATGATACAAGCATTGAATCAACTGGGGAGACATAATTTTAAAAAGTCCCTCTTTAGAATTATAAAAACTTGTAAGAAATATTTTACACTGAAATGACATTCAGTATGTCCAGCAAAAACTGGACTTAAGTTTTTTTCTCTGAACATGCAATCACAGGTCAGCAAATAAATGTTGGTTATGAGCTGCAGGTTCATGTATTCTGTAAGAGGAAAACAATCTTACTACAGCTGTACCTTCATGTTCAAAAACTAAAAACAGTTGTTCAAGCAAAAATCTCTCTCATTATTTAGCAGCAACTACTTAAAATAATGAAATTCCTACATACTATTCTCTGGAACTGTATCACACTTCTCTTTTGAAACTAGTTACATAAACTGTGTTTGTACAAACTTATTTCAGTTTTGCAAAGCAGTAATATGCCTTACAATATAAACTTTACACTTGTAAAGTATGCAGAATTTCTGTAAAATGCATGTACAACAACACTGCAACTCATGAAAGACTGTACTAATAACAACCATTTAAAACCTCACCATTTTGACAAAGATTATAGAAAAAAAATGCAAAATGCTATACAAAATAAAGGATCACTATTTAAATGGCAAATACCCCCCCCCCCCAGTTATTTACTACAATCAGCAAGCAAATCGGTAGCACATACACACCTCATAAAACAGTGAGGTGCACATTTACACAAAAAACAAACTCCTACAGTGTCAAAACTGAGACATGGAAAAGACTCTAAAAATAAGCTTTTATTCAATAGCTGCCAAATACTGCAACTGTGTTTACCTACTGAAAATGAAGACAAACGTCTTTGTACATACATTACAATGCTATTGTTTACCTTTTTTCAAGTGTCACACATTAAATATATTTGCAAAGATAGTGCAACATTGCATAATCTTTTGACTTTTCAGTTTTCTGTTGGGGAAGGAGGGGTGTGGGTGGGGACAAAAGGGAATCAAGTTGGACAGTATAACATCACTTGGAAGTAAGTTGCACTACTTCTAGTGTTTCCTCATGCAGTCTAATTCACTTCTCCACAAAGGGGGGGGGGGGGGTCTTTCTAATGAATGTTGTGAAAGTACCACTTAATATTATCTTTTTAAAATAATACAAAGTTTTACATGACCACTATATGAAGTGCATTACAAGTCTACAAACACTTCAGAACTACAAGTATTTTAATATTTTAGAAACTTTAATTCAATACTTTTCAGTTTCATGCCAAAAATTAAAAACATTTTCACACTGGATTACCAGCCTCAAAAACTCCCACTTCCACAGTTCCAGTGAAAAAGAGGCCGTTCTCGAGATGCTCAACTTTGAAAAACATCTTTACTGGTTTGTAATAGAAATAGTAGAAGATTTAGAAACGATTTTATTTCTGTTGATCATTTTTTTTTCTATTAGCGAATATTTAAAACTCTACACAACATATTCATCAAGTTATTTTTCCACAAGCACACAGCTTCATTGAGTCCACTTCTTATAAAGTGCACTCACTTAAAAGCATAACAAGCTCACTCCATTTAGAACCATTGCAACAACAAGCATACAACACATCTGGTCCCTTTGGAGTTCCAAAATTGTAAATAACTATTTACATGATGGGGACATGAAATTCTGGTTTGGAGGCTACAGGCTGTGCATACACAGCTCAAATCTTGAGACTCACAAATTACAGTTTCAGGATTTAGTGCAACATGAGTGTTTGTTTCCAATGATAGCACCATCAGGCCATAAAAAATGTCTTGAAAAAAGTCAAAAGAAAAACAAGTGACTGCCGCTTGGAGGAAAGTCCAAATTAAATTTAAAACAAGGGAACTGGACCAAGCTAGAAAGGGACAAAGACGAAGACAATCTACATGTTTCAGGGCACTACCCCTTCATCAGGATGACACAAAAATGACGAAAAAACGAAAAAGAAAAGGACTTAGCTGCAGTAGATGTGGCGTGTGGGCTGCATGGTGGGAGAATGACCTGAACATGAATGGTCTCAATTTTCACGTGCATGTACTTGACAGTTCACATTCCCCCCCCCCCCACAATTAATCATTTTTCTGAAAAATCTTGTGTTTGGAGCCTAATCTAAAGAGTTAGTCAAAAGAGATAGTGATTTTAAAGAGATATTTTTGGCATGTTTGACCATTGTAATATTTACATCTCCGTTTTGCTTCATGTGGTCTTACATTGAAGCCATCTTCCAAAAGGTCATTTTCTAAACAACGAATAAAAGCTTCTTCATCTGGCGCTGCTTCCCATGGCCCCACAACAAGGTCTGCATGCTCCGTGATGCAAGCATGCTTGTGATTGAAGCTAGGCACCTTTGCTTTAAATTCTTTTCGAAAGGCATACACATTCACTTCACCAATCCGTGTGATTGAGGCATTTGTCATTGCTGTTCGAATGACCTGTACTTTCACCTGTCCATAATCTGGAAACTGGGCTTTCTGAGCTTCCTTCACAGCAATGGCTGCTATTTCTGGCCGCAAGGACAGGTTTTCCACCAGCTCATGCAGACCATAGTAATGGGCATCCCTGTAGACTAAGAAAGCATTCTCCTTGTCTGGCAGGCTGCCATATCGCAAGAACTCCAAGATATGGCTGAAAATAGCACCATTGCTGTCCAAGAAATAATTTCCCTGGCTATCTCTGTCAATGTGATGTCGGCCACTAAACATAGCAGCCAACATAGAGTCTGAATATTTCAGAAGTGTGGACAGTCGAGTCATATAGACATGTCCGCCAACATTCAGTGGAATTATAGGAGGGAAACTTACCTCCTCTCTCTGACAGTCTTGGGCCTGAAAAGAAAAAAAACCCTACAGAATTCTCAAGAGGCAGGACTTGATTTTGTTCATTTGTCCTATCAGGTAAGCAGCCAGAAATTTTGTCTCCACAACAAAGCTCTCCAAAAATATTTAAAATATTTACTTGTTCTATGTTGGGCTTAATTGGTTTAAATCTTTACACATAAAGCTATTTTATATTTTTTCCAAGACGATACATTTAATGACTTTCATATCATATGTTATGTGCAGAAAAATTAACTGCTTTTTTCAAACTATGGGCTGACAACCACTAAACCAAGTCATATTTTAAGAATGAACAGCAATGATGGTAACTTTACTTTTCACAATGGTCTGTAGGTTTCATTACGAGTAAGGGACCAGTCCTTAAATATGGCAATATTAGTAACGACTGGGAAAAGTGCTAAGGAGAGCAACAAAACAAAAGAAACTAGGCACTGCTCATAAAAAGAATGTTTGGGCTATCTTACTTTACCTTCAAAAATGAAATGCATTAGTTACTTCAAATCATTAACCACAGTAACAATTAAGAATTTAAACACTTTTTCCTCCTACATTTCTTGTAATAAAACAATAAATAAAAAAGTGAACTAAACCTGGGAGAAAAGCATAGGCAGAAGTAATATAAGAAAGTTCATTTGGTGATATACCATAGTCAGTAGTGTGACACAATTCATTAACAACTGCATAGGTCTTCAACTTTCTAGGCAAATCACAATTACATGATTTGATTTTGATCAATAAGCTGGGGTCGACCAGTCGACTTGACCACAGGATGGAGTTGACTTGACCATCAACAGGGAGCAACTTGACCACTGATAGTGGGCAACGCGAGATCACTTTATTTGGTGAATGAAAATCAGCCTCGCATGTTGGAAGTAAATTTTACCCATGCAAAAGAGTGGTGAAATTTCCCTCATTTACAAGGATTTTCATGGCGTATATGCGTGCTTGTCAGAATGAATTATTGTCACAAAATATACATTTGTTTTTTGTGACTAATTTTAAACTTTGAGGCACTACAGCAGCATGTGTCTTAAGATCAAAGAGAAGGTGGAACCAGTAACCTTCTCTCTGACCAACACTCCTTGATCCGCCTTCATGTTGATAAGTGACAAGCCTAGTTAAGAGCAGTGGCTATTTACCTGACCTGTAGTGCAGAACACTGCAGACCCCTACCCTCCCTCCTGTTTGTCCCTCCTTTCCCCAAATCTACTCTCCCCTCCCTTACAATGTGAAATCACCGCAAGGTAGGAGCACTTTTATTCCAACCAAAACAACACCTGTCCTGTAGCGACCGCTGTAGCAAAACTATGAATCACATGCCAAACATCTCTTTCATACTATATGATGAAATGACAAATTTAAAACAAGGGAACTGGACCAAGCTAAGACATGACAAAGACAAAGACAATCTACATGTT
>SMGT01004938.1:229913-253153 GCA_004794575.1 Lanistes nyassanus
CCCCGAAACATGTAGATTGTCTTTGTCTTTGTCATGTCTTAGCTTGGTCCAGTTCCCTTGTTTTAAATTTAAGATAGAATTTACTCCAAGCGGCAGTCACCTGTTTTTCATGCATTCATATGTTCTCCCATTCCCACATTATGATTTTTGGATTCACGAACCCTTCGATCATTTTTATGTACTCTACAGATTTCAAGCCATTAAAAGTACCATGCAGTCTGCAGTAACTATTAAACTGGATGGCTGTGTATCTACTCCCTCCCCCACAAAGCTTTAATTCTGAGCTTGCTGTAATGCCAGTTTGTGTAGTGCTTTAGAAAACTATTTTCTGCTAACATAAAATTTAAGTGGATGTGGAGATTTTAAGTGTTTTTGCTTATGTTTTTTTCCATGTAAACAGCTATTACCTTAGAAAATTCATAGTACTTGTGTTTATAAAAATCTCTTCTCTCTACAAAATATTTTTCTTTCTCATCTGTCCAAGGCTAACTGAGAACAGAGACAAGTCTTTCCAAGATATGTCAGCTTGTAGCATTTTTCAAATTGTTTGCACCAAAAGGACCCTGGCAGGTGTTGTCTTGGCACATGACACACCCCCTAGTGTTTGGTACTTCGTTAGCTACTTAGGCACAGCCCCTATAAAACACCTCAGTTTACATATGGACCGACAACCCTTTCTCCTTTTGCAAACCTAGATATTTAAAAAAGCTGATTAAAAGACTACCCACTAAGGTGAGCTGCAATGTGACAGTTAATCCATGAAGTCCACGTCAAGATCTGCACACCCACTGACATCTGTCATATTTTGCATGAAGCCCACATCAAGATCTGCACACCCACTGACATCTGTCATATTTTGCACTTGGATCTTCCAACTTTGTCTTAAGATCTGTGGTGACTGCGGACAAGCTATATTTCTTTTCATTTTTACATTATATATTGACAAATTTTTGGAACACTGACAAAAATACTTTTTTTGCGTTTTGTTCAAGACTGAACCAAGGTAATTTAAATGCAAGAAGCTAGAAATGAAGAATAACTTGTCAGATTCCATCTGCACAGCTGCTTTACCCCTTACCAGTTAACAGCATGATATTGTCTGTTATTATGACAGTGATTTTTATGGTCTCTTGGTTCCTAAATAAGTGTTGATGTTGCAAGCATGAGAAATACACAGTATGCCAGATATTTAGGAAACAGCAATGTAGATTTATCAGTTATAAAACTGCATGCATGCAACTAGCAAGTGTAAATGCTCCATATTTTAAAATTTTAAATCCTGCATCCGATAGGCAATGCAGTGTCTGTGTAACCAGAAGAAAGACATAAATCTGCTTGAAATGTGGTGCAACGAGATCTCTTTTTTCCCCCAAGGGTGAGAGGAGAAGGAAGACATTACTGGAGATCACCTGCCTAAAGAGCTATTCATTTAACTTAGCATTCCATTCAGACAGGTAGGTATTTGGGCTTAACGCCGTGTCAGCAACTAAGGCTATATCATGGCGGGTCCATTCAGACAGGGGTGTGACTAACAAAAGTGCATTTCAATTATGTTTCAGTGTTTGCAATATGTTTGCAGTGTTTCCCACTCACTGTGACCATTTGTTTGCATTAAAGTGTTTTTTTAACCAGAAGCTTATCTTTTGCATCTGATTCAAATGGTGTGGAATGGTATGCAAAATATGTTACCACAATGAGCCATTTCTAGTTGATAAATAACAAACAATAGGGTTTTTCTGTTTTACCATCCAAAGTTCAGTGCAACATCAATATAAATTCAATTTAAAAAGAGCATAAAAATAAAATTCAAATAATGAAAAATAATCCAACAAATGGAAAACTGATAGCATAATGAAAATGAGGTACATTGTATCACATTTGGAGCCATTTTTGTCAAACCAATAAACCAAACTTACCTGAATACATACATTTATTCAGGGATTGCCATTAAAACTGCAACTCGTCTCCACCTCAAGGGTTCTAATGTGCAAGTTACTGAGAATGTAAAAAAAATATTTGAAATATTTAATTGCATGGCCATACAAGTTCTCAGAAATTTTGCTTGCCTGAAAAATAAATTTACTTTCCTCAGGTAGTTTGGCAAGTATCAGTATCAATGTCAAGCCCTGCTCATTACTTGATATGTCAGTCACAAATGTTCTAAAAACATGTTTGGGTAAGCCTTCTTTCACTGAGAGTACAACTGTAATTACGCAAAATGGACACATGGAAAACCGACTCTGTATTGGATATTTGATCCATAATGATGGGCACTTCCTTTATAATATACTGTACACAAACATAAAGTATCACACTTAGCATCACGATTATATCAAATACAGATGACAATAAACAGCATGGCCTGTTACATGTATGCACATGCACAGTTCCCCCAAATTCCTGATATTATCACCATGTCAAGTTTCTGAAAAACAGGAATACCCCTCAAAACATCATTCTGGGGTAACCATGTGCAGACGATATTTCCAATTCCTTTATCTAAGCAGGACGGGTGGTACAGGCAGATGTGGGATTTTCAGTTTTCCTTTACAGAAAACATTTCAACAACAACACTTAAAAAAAAATCCCTGAAATAAAATTAGTGAGAAAACTAAACATAAAAAAAGGAGAATATTGTTTTTGAAACTCATGAGATCTCTCAACATGCTCACTGCCTCATGTAAAGGTAGGGGCACAAGTTTGTTATTTTTCTGAGCAAGTGGTGTTTGGTGAAAGTCTAGTTTTGAAAAACCAAGTAATCCATCTGTGTGACAGTTTCCCACAGTTCACATTGCACAAATGATGATAATCTTATTCCCTTGGCAACAAGCCCGCAAGAAAATGAGCTGTAGCATCACGCTACACTCTGTGAAGGGTACAGCAGCACAGAATACCAGAATTAGAAACTTTAACAAACTATCCTGAAGTTTAAAGATCCTTTAAGGACTTCAAAGAGTTGTTTGTAATGAACTTTTATAAACTGTTAAAGACTACGAACATTTTTCACATGACATGGGAATCTTCCACAGACAAGTTTGCTGTGTGAAACCATACATAAATATTCCCAGTCTGGATTACTTTTTTATTTGCTTGTGTTGTGGAAAAGATGTATTTATTTATACATTTAAAGAAAATAACAACTTACTCTTGCACAACCATGTACATGTGATTAAAGGCAGGAAATAAAGTGATTCCACTTTGGTACGTGCAGAGTTATCTTGCACGTAGATGCTCCACTATGACCCCAATATGACAATATCCATTCTTGGAAATCGTCATATTGAAATTTTACAAGAACAAGGACGCCTGAAACAGGGGCCAAGAACCACTATACTTTCACTCTTGTTATACTGACAAACCCTGTATAGAGATCACAGCTTGAATGTTGCCATCATTGTGAGGAATGGCTTCTACAACTGCAGTGTCACCACCACTGGGATCATTTCTAGATTCTCCTTCCAGAGAGCCTGCAGTCAGCTGTCTTAAGACCAACCGTTTATAGACTCCATTCTGCTTGATCAGCTCATCATGGGTGCCCATCTCAGCGATTGTTCCACTGTCAATTACAATAACCTGCCAGACATAACAGACATCTTGTTAAATACACCCAAAGAAATTTTGACTGTACTCAACAGAGGTTAATATCATTGGTGTCCAGGTCAGGGTGAGATAAAGATGATGGAGTGAAGTCTGTCAAATCTCACTTCAACTGTCTTTTTTATCTACAGGCTTTTCCTGAAGCATTAGGCAAAAAAATACAAAGAACAGCAAACAGGAGCAAGGGGAAGACAAAGATCCTGAGAGTTGTCCAGTACCTTGGAAGCATTTCTAACGGTGGAGAGACGATGAGCAATGACAATGACAGTGCGATGCTTCATGGCACGATCAATGGCTTCTTGCACCAGATGCTCACTTTCTGCATCAAGAGCACTTGTGGCCTGCAAGACAGAGCTTCAGAGGATTGCCAGAAGAAGCAGAATCTCTCTTGTGCCACTCAGTGGATCCCCAGTCACTTATGACTATCAAAATGCATATCCAGATTATTTTTTCCTAGGCTATGTTCCTGGTAAATACCCAGCTCTATTGAGATCGTATGCGGCAAGATGTTAAGCCACCACCCCCCCCCCAAAAAAAAAAATCCGCTGAAGTCAAATCTTAACCAAGAGAGGCATTAGCAGCAAAAATTGATGTAAGTCACTAAAATTTATGAACCATGACAATAAAATGATCGCACTTCAGCCTGACTGTTTGCATTGTCTGGAAACAGCTGCTACTGTTTTTGAATGCAAAGAAGCTGTGAGTGTGACACTCAAGAAGTTAACCATTTCTAGGACAGGGTTGGATAAAGTGTTGGGTAGGGGGAGGGTCCTCCTCTCAGCAGTAGCCCTGACCCTGACCCAATTATTAAGGGCCGTTAGTCCAGCATTCAGGAGATCAAAAGCACATTTAGTACATCAATGAATGCATTTAAAAGGTTCATAGACACCTGGGGAGGTGGAGGAGTTGGGGGTGGGGGGCTGCTGAAGGCCTCACCTCATCCAGGAGCAGCAGCACTGGGTTCATGACAAGAGCACGAGCAATGGCAATGCGCTGTTTTTGGCCACCGGAGAGTCGAACACCTCGCTCACCCACCAATGTGTCGTAACCATCTTTGAATTGCGAGATAAAATCATGGGCATTGGCCTGGCGAGCTGCCTGTATAATCTAAACGAAACAGCCACACACAACACATGTACTTATTTCATGTCCATCTGTGTTCATGTAGGCAGCACTAAAACACAACACATGTTCTTATTCCATGTCTTTCTTCTTTACCTGTGAACTGTTTTTAGGACAACATATAATATTTCCTCATAACATTTATAGTCTATTAGACAGTGTGCTCACCGGATTTTGACAGGATTCTGTCAGAAAATTTGTAGTATTACACTTGCAACAACTGGTCAGTGAACACGAGTAACCTACACATTGGAGCTAGCGCCTGTCAACAGGTCGTGAGTTGGACATCCACCTGATTATAACTGCGAGGGTGGGGGCACGTGAGGGGGTAGATCATGTGATGCAGAGGGCGCTGCAGAGAGAGAGGAATACAGTGGGAAGTACACAGCAAGCCAGCAGATTCTGTTCAGTCCTGGGACTCTTGAGTAGGACACTTGAAGGCTTGGCCAGCGCTCCCTCCAGAGGTGAGCCCCCACAACAGAGATGTGGGAGGTGTGATGGGGGATTTGGCCAAAGGGACGTCTCCCAAACATGTCCCATCACAACTCAGCCACAAGTAAGACTTGGCATAAAAATAAATGAACAAACAAGCGAACAAATCAAACAAACAAGCGAACAAATCAAACAACCAACCTCTTCATCAGTGGCATTGCGGCCATAAGCGATATTCTCCCGAATGGAGAAAGCAAACAACGTTGGCTCTTGGCTAACCATGGAAATCTTCTGTCGGAACCAGGAGGCATCCAGAGACTTGATGTCATGTCCGCCTACAGCAAAAATACCAAGATGCAGCAAGTTGTTTCCACAGTTAGATTCTTTCACCTTTTGCTGTGTGGCTGAGTTCCAGGTTGAACCTCTATTTACTGTTTCTGCTCATTTCCACAGCCCTTCCACTGGAAGTGGACTTCAGGAATACTGAACCAGTAACACACAATACTTAACAGTTTTAAAGGAACCTTCTTCATATTTAGGACCTTGACATGGGCTTGTCTTAGCTCCTCGCGGAAATTATGAGATTTAAGAAAATGTTTACATGCATTCTGTAAAAGATTATAGCCCTAAAACACAAACTCCACTTTAAACAACCGCAACACAAACAGCACAAGGCCAGTGGTGCTAACCTAGGTATACTGCACCAGAATCTGGGTCATAGAAGCGCTCAATAAGGCTGACGATGGTTGACTTGCCACCACCAGATGGCCCCACCAGTGCCACCACTTCACCTGGCTCAACAGTGAAGGAGATACCCTGCACACGCAACATTCAGCTTGAAGGAAATGTGCTGTACACAGACACAAAGTGATCCTGACAAAGAATCAGTCAAGAAGGGCAATTAAATGCAACATTTATAAGGTGTTCATTTTGCGTACTGTTTTTTCAGGGCATAAAATTAAACAAATGATAAATCTTAATATCTTCTTTATGTCAAGTTTTGCTGCAACCATCTTTTGTTCATTTTTCTATGCTCGTAAGACATATGGAAAACTGTCAGACTTCATATTTCCAGAAGTTCTACGGTAGATGCCCTCTTATAAGACTGTCTAAAAACTTCCAAAAATTGGTCTTACATAAATGAGAGCTGATAAAAAAAAAACTGCAGATGGACCTACAGTACACATGTACTGCACATATTTAAAATAAACTCAACTTCCTACTTGCAACTGTTTGCAGCTTTCACCAGTAACAGTTTTTACTCAGCTTATAAAATTTGTCAAGAAAAAAAGACAAGGAAGTCTGTGCTGACACGAGCATACACACACACACACATAAATAGAAGACTTGTTAAGGGAAAATGTAATATGGTAAAGCCTCCCTATAGTGTAACCAATTCTGTGTTCAAGCTATGTCCATTTCTTTGAATTTTTAGCTCCGGATTCACCGACTGCTTCCTCCTATCAACAATTAACTTTCCTGTCATCAAGGCAGGGTGTGAATTGCCCTTTTGAGAATTGTATAGATCTGGAAATCAACAAAGCAGAGTTCGGATGTTAGGGGAGGTTGTGTCACAAGTTGGGTCTGGTGGGTCAAAGAGATTGCACAAGAGATTCTAGTTGTGACCCATAAACAGCCTTGCTTTAATTAAGCCTCTAATCCCCTTGTTTAATCCCCATCTAACTCGCTTGATTAGGTGTCAAGAGGTCCCTGCTCACACCTCTAGTCAGGGTGCTGGCTCTAGAGTGAGGGGCAAGGTGTTACTGACCCTGGGTGGGAGCAGGACAATAGCTCAAGCAGTTGTCAGGTATGGGTTAGCTAGGCAGGCAGGGGGAGATTATGCGTCAAAGGGAAACTGTCAATGCGTAATGTCAGCCACAGAGGGCTTCATGGTAGCCAGGAGATGTAAACTGCCCCGGGCAGGGATAAGCTATGTCCACTCGAGGTGTCCACTTTGGGGCGGGCTCTTGTAATTAAGGTGGCGTATGGCTTCTGCTGTCTCTGTCCTGATTGGGTAATGTATGTAACTATCTCAACGACCACTTGTGTGTGAATGCATTAATGTACATATGAAAGAGTAGAATAAAAGGACTGGTTTAGAACGGCAAGTCATCTTGTGCCAATTTTCCTGCGAGAGATACTGCTTGCCAAATCTCCTGTGAGGAAATTATTTGCCAAACGTTCTGCTAAATCTTCTACTGGAGATCTGCTGTTAAGAGTAGTGTCTTGTGGTGGAGTCTGCTGAAGGCTGATGGTGTTCAGCCTAACCGCAGAACCAAGTGTGTCCTGTTCCACTGGACTTGTGTGAAGTCTGATATCAGTGGCATGTATCTTGAGCAAGCCAGTGATGCCGTGCAAGGAAATCTGCGAGGGTGTTGGATCTTTCAAGACTGGTGTGCAACTCTTGGCACGTGTTCCTCTGCTGTGGGAAAATCTCTACAGTAACTTGGCAAGAGGAGGAACTGCAGAAAGTAAAGGAGGAGATAGAGGAACAGTTAGCGGGCAGACAACCCTCTGAAGCAGAGGCAAAGATCCAGCCTTGAAAGAAGGCTGCCTGCAACTGAACTCTAGGAGAGTGAGTTCAGAGGTCGAAGGTCGACCGAGAAGTGTCGCATGGCGCAGTGACTGTTGTGGCACATGAGGGGGTTATGGGTAAGAGGGACTACTGTATAAGCTTAACAAGTTAAGGACTCTTTTATAGATTTATACTGTATTGGGATTCCACAAACAACTCTAGGGAGATTCGCTCAGTCCATGCGACAATGGTGTCTAGCTTGCATGAAGGCTAATAGACGGCATGCACATTTTTGACATTCTGTGCTGAATCTGCTCCGATTTTTGAATAGTTGGGTGATATCCTTCATGGTAGAAACTTGCTGTTGCAATGAAAACACCATTAAAAATACAAAATACCATTAAATCTGTTACTGGTTGTTACATTAATGAACAAGGTACACTTTAGCTTCATTGTGACTATCGGATTGTGTTCTGGCATCAAGTTTATGTTTTGGCATAAAGTTGCAAGCACAGTTTGTACTGGTCTTTCGATTCTTATCAGCAGCACATCTTGACCGAGCTACATCTAAATCAAAACATGCCCGTACCTTTATCACTTGGGAGTTTATCCAGTCAAGGATAAGATTTTATGATGACTGTGCTGCACCTCAAAACATGCCCACAATCATTTGTAGTGGGGGTCAACAAGGAGAGTGAGAGGGAAGCAGAGAGACGATATTTTTTAAATCATCCCCTAATTCACAAAGTAATTATTTTTCAACCACCGTCCATTAAAAGAAAGCTGCAATGCCTCCTCCCCTCTCAAACCAAATTTCCACACAAATTTCAATACCTTTAGAACCTCCACATCTCGCCTGGATGGATAGGTGAACCACACATTTCTGAAGTCAACATCTGAAATTAGTCAAGTAATTAAACAGAATATTTCCAACAAATTTAAGAGGCACAGCAACTGCAAATGATATTCACCAAAACCTTTGGTAAAGTTTTTCTATCAGTCTAACAGTGTAAACCACTGCAAGTACTTCAAAATGTAGCTTACAGAACAAAATCAAATTCTTGGGGAAAAATCCCTGTAGGATATTCTGACACTGTGACAGCCAAGACAGTGCTGCCTAGTTTAAGAAGAGTCATCCTCTGATTCAGACAAGCGAAAACTCACGCCCATTTAGACTCTGCAGAATTTGCCCATCTTGGGAAGAGATGGTCGGAGTTCTTTCAAGAAGCGAGAAGATTCTGATTGAAGCTCCAACAGCCTGACAAACAATATAACACGGCAGGTTTGCAAACTCCTTTTCTGTGCATGGCAGAGATTCACATCACATGCTATGCTTATATACTCAAGTATGTTTTGGCCATTAAAAATAAACTCAGCCCAAATCATCAGCCTCTCTCCTACCATAAACATGCATTGTTTACCTTGTTTTTAGCAATCTCACCAGGTACTGAGTATTGCTGTAAGACTGCAGCAAAGGCAGCAACTGCCAATCTCACTAATCTCAGTAAAACAGAGACCTCCATCAGCTATAACAAAGAGCAACGTCTAACTCCACTGGACAATATGCAGAACAGTTTTACAGAAAAGTCTTTCCATCTGTGATAGACCTCTACTGCATTAAATTGACAGTAAGCTACCAACTTTTCAAATCTGTACCAGACATACCTGCATAAAGTCTCCATACAGAGAGGACAGCAGACCAAATGCTATGGCCACTTGTAGTGTGTACAAAAGAAATGCTGGCCAAAGAAAGACAAGCACAATGTAGTCAGAAATTCCATTGCACTTTCATTCATTACAAATACATGCATGATTGAGGCAAGACAAAAAAGGAAGGAGGGTGGGGGAGACAAAATTAATTTGTTCACAGCATTAAAATGCTCTACAATACTTGTGGAAATTAAAAATGTTTTAAACTGCTCCAAGCACACTACCATCCACATGTCCACTTGCCACACCCTTCAGAGTATTCATTACGTTGTTTTTGTTCTCAGACTGCTACATGTGCCCACTGAGCACACTGGGACATGTCATTAAGGTCGCTCCACTCACAGGTCAGGACTCCAGCAGACAGTGCACCTTCATTCACTAGCTTGCCTCCATACCACAAGACCAGGGTTATGGCACCATATGCAAGAATTCCCACGACTCCATCAAATGTACCTATGGGTAAACCCAAAATTACATGTCTAGACAAGTTTGGATTTCTTGACTCAAGCAAGACATGGTAGATTCACATGGCTTATACCCACTCAAAACCATGTTTTTCAACTCATTTATTTTTTAAAGTAAACATGATTTTTTAAAAACAAAATAATGAAAGACCAAGATTAGACATGGCTGAAAGGAGAGGACATAATACATGGACTGCATGTGTATCAGAAGACAAGAGGGAAACCATATTCTATTAAATGCAATCAATGGACCTAATACAGCACAGCATCGGAAGTTTTCGAAGAAATATTTCTCTGTCCAAACTGCAGAAATACACAATTGTAGTATAGGGGTGTGAATTGAGAAAGGTCAACCCCCACCCCCACCCCGCCAAAGGCAGGTTAGTTGCATAGTGACCCGCCCATTCTGGGTGGGTCCACGGTCATGCTCACTTGGAATTTAAGAAAAAAAATTCTATTAAAATCTGTGCAATCAGGTGCATTCTGGGGCAAAAATTTACTGATAACTTCTGTTGACAGTGAATTTTCTTCACTCAGTGACAGCCAGTCATAAGCTTTTAAGTGATAGCTTCGTGCGTTTTGGCAAGCCATGGACTTACATTAAGCCAGCAACATTTGGGAATTCCCAGTTCTCCCCATGCACTTGTTAATGGGAGGAAACTGTTTAACTTGTAGCTCAGGCATTCCTGTTTATTAGGTTGTTTCCCTTTGACCATAAATTGAGGTTGGTTTAGAGAAATATAGGGGTTTTTGCAGGCACCCTCAGCTGACCAAAATGGTGTACATAACAGAACATAAGGCAGATTTGTGCAAAATGGATTTCAATTACCTCACCGGTGCTGGATTTCAGGTAACTTTGTGAAGATGGCAAAGATTAAGGTAATAAAGATTTTATTCAGCATTTGTTTACATTTAAAAATAGCTTGTAGCGCTTGCAGTCATTTCCTGGGATTTTTAAACATGTAGCCTAATACATCTACCAAATGAATGACCAGCAGTTGTTCAATATACTTGAGTTAAAAATCACATTTTGTAACAACTGCAGTACATTTTTTCCCCAAAATCAAACATTTTCAAATCTTAGCAATCCATGATGTGCTTCTCTAAAAGTCTACAATGAGATGAAAACAATCCTTATCTCACCTTGAGCCAGGGCCAATGACTTGCCAACTTGGTAACTCTTATCAATATCTGTGGTGTAGAGATTTGTGACCTTTTCTTCGCCTGCAAACATGCGCACTGTGCGAATGCTTGACAAGGCCTCTTCTGCTTGAGTGCCAGCATCTGCCAACTTATCCTGGAATTCTTTCCGCTTCTTTTGTACAAATCTGCCTGAAGAGGGGGAAATATTATGTCAAAACAGATAATCTAAACCATCGAGACAACAAGAAATTGTACAAGTACACTGCCTGTGTCACTGCTGAACTTCCTTCCAATGTTATGGAATTCAAAACACAAAACTCAATTAAGTTTGAAAAAACCCCAAACAAAATCTTGAACTTCAAATCAAAAAACAAAAAATACTTTATAAGTGGCAGTAAAATGTTTCAAACTTCCACCACGGATTTGTTATGATGATTACAGCTTGTGATAGTATTATACAGAGAGACTGATGACCAATTGTTTACAAGAAAAAGATAATCAAACAAGAACAAATGAGGACAGAGCGCTATAAAATCGTCAAACGACAACCCCAACAATGTACTGGCAGCGCTAGACACAACCGTATGCTGACGTATGCAATCAAGGGAGCCTATCGTACCCATACACGTAGCAAAGAGAGAGTCGAAAGTAAGGAACGTGGCAGATCTTCAGTGGCAGTGAAGATCTGCCACGTTCCTTACTTTCGACTCTCTCTTTGCTACGTGTATGGGTACGATAGGCTCCCTTGATTGCATACGTCAGCATACGGTTGTGTCTAGCGCTGCCAGTACATTGTTGGGGTTGTCGTTACAAGAAAAAGACAAAAAATTATGAGAAAACAATATATAGAGAACAAGTATTTACAACAGACATCATGTAGCAGACACTACATAGCAGTATGCATCCGATCTAGCCCTGCGGAACATTGAGTGGACTGTTTTCTAATTTCATCTGCCGAGCGTTCCTGATGTGTGCAACAGCAGGCTGTTCTCATGTGGCCCAGGCTGGCACTGTCTCTATATGCCAACTGATCAACTGCCTGGTAGGCAAACTAGGATAAAAAGAAAGTGGGTCAGGACATAAGAAGTGCTCACCATACTGTACTGCACTCAGAGAGACAATTGGCACCACTGCCAGAAGAATTCCAGTCAATGATGGGTTCAGAATAAACATGAAGACCAGAGACCCCAGTATTTGCAACAGGTAGCGAGTCAGCATTGAGACATTTACCTGTGAACAAATACGCTTTGTGGAACAGCAAGAATTAAGAATCCTTACAAGTTAAAAGGGTCCACAAACAACTTTCAGAGTAAAATTCAAGGACCTTTCAACAAATTCAAGGATGTCTTCTGTAATTCCAAGGAAAAATTTTGAGAAACATTTCTGTAAACTTTTGTCAACAACAGGGTAATTTTCTTAATTTCTTCTCTATTCTCACTCTCCCAGAAATGTATGTATGCATGTGTGCTTTGCATAGAATCAGCCCCAACTTCATCAGATGGTTTATAATGGCAAAATGATATCCTATCCAAACATAGAAACCAGATGTTCCAACAAGTACTACATACTGTCACAGCATTTTGTAGAACCTGAGTGTCTGATGCCAGTCTATTACATAGTTCTCCCGTTCTGGAAAGAAATAGTTCACACTGTCAGCAACATCAACACAGCAAGCATACTCAGCATTTCCTTGTTTGTGTGGGCAGACGTGTGGCTGCATGCATGCAACATGTACACGTTCATGTTTTTGGCATTAGAAGCACCTTGTTTTTAAAAAAAGTGTTAAACAACCAGTTACATCAATAATTTTAGAGTAACAAGACAGCACAAATAGCGATTTTTTGTGAGGTCAGAGAAACTAGTTCTATTTTAAAATTACAGAGCGTAGATTTTCCAACGATCAGATATTACGGCACAATTGCTGGGCGATCAATCATTTTTGTTGGGAAGTAGGGTGCAAAGTACAAAATGTTTTCCACTTTGGCATTTACAATATAAAAATAACCTCCCTTGAACTACTGACATTTCTATCTCTATTATTCAGAGCACCCAATACTTTTGACAAAAAGCCAAAATCTACTTTTGCCTTGAGCCTAAAATATTTATTTACATGGTGCAAACCGTTCCATACTTCTCCCCCACTCTTCTGCAAACATCTGTGTGTGCTCATACAAGCAGAATCCCTCACGTAAAAGGCTGCCACACAGGAACAAAAAATGGTTTTGGAAACCTGTCTGGCAATCGTTTGGTGGAAACTGTTCTGTAACACTTTTAAGTTTGCACGTCTATTACCAAATAGTCTGGAAAGAGGCATCGTTAAAACCCACTCTGTGTGGGTGTGGGAGTAGTATCCTTTTTTTAAACTAGGGTCAAGGGCCAGTATGTAAGGGCAGACTCCACCGAAACCAATGCAGACAAAGAAATTTTTAAGGCTGTTTAATGGGATCTAATGCAGAACAGAAAAATAAAAAGAGAACCCAAAAGCTAAATAAAAAATAGGATTTAAGTAAAGAAAAGGGATGTAACAAAGAAAGAAATATAAAAAGATAAACAGGGAAACAAACTGACAACCTTCAAAATAAAGTCATCATCCCTTAAACCACTAAGCCACCCTGGCATGCTGAAGCCAAGGTTTTAGGTTTTTATAGCTTAATGAGTATCCGCAAACCAGGTGCATATCAGGATATCAGGATGGTGTTGTTCGAGACAAGAAGTACTTAACTCCTGCCTCGGAAGCCGACGCCTTAATCATTAGATCTCCCAGACAGTTATTATAAGCCAAGACCTCAACTGAAACTATTCAATGTTTCATTAGCATGAATGGCCTTTATTACCTTAATCTTTGCTGTTTTCTCTAAGTTAGCTAAAATCCAGCAGAAATCCACTGTGCACAAAACCCACCTTCTGTACTGCCATTTATGCCATTTTGGTCAGCTGAGGGTACGTGCGGAAACTTTCCAACCTCAATACATGGTCAAAGGGAAACAATCTCATAAAACATGAATGCCTGAGCAACAAGTTAAGCACAGTTTGGCCCCTTTAACTAGTAAAATGGCAGAACGGGGAATTCCCGAAAAGTGGGACATGGGGGAATATCCCTGGCCGCTACACTTAGCAAGGAATTGATCGTTGGAGTTCACCCTGGCATCGACCGTCTTAAGCAACTCTCTAATTCCTAACCTGTTGATGTCAAAAAATGCAACATCTTGGTTGACAATCTTGGCAAAAAGCTTCTGTCTAAGTCGAGCTACCATGCGCTGCCCTGCCAGAACAAAGAGGTATGCACGTACCATGGAGGCCAGTGAGCCCCCAGTGTACACTGCAAACAGAATCACTACAGTTTTGTTCAGATCATCTGCAACAAGAAACAAAGACATATCTTTATTTACCTTCAGTTACCCCGCTCAGGAAGAGGCTTTTGTCTAACATAATTACAGACCCCCACCTCCACCGAAAACGTGCAGAATTACAGTATATTGTTAATGTTTTCTATGCAACACGATAACCAAAACAAACACCAGCATCCCCTTTCCTTTGAAGTGATGGAGACATAAAAATAAATATCCTCCTTCTGCTTTACCTCATACCCATGCAGTGTGCTATGTGTCATGGATCGGTTGTCTGTGACAGTCTTGGTTGAATGTTTTTTCTTGTGGGGGTGGGTGGGTGGGTGGAGGTAGATGAGCGGAGTTTGCTGAAGCTGACGACGGGAGGGTGAGGGAGGGTAGAGGGATGAGCGGAAGTTTGAGTACGAGAAGGGAGGCCGGTATAGGCCAGTCACAGGCATATGACGTGGGGGATTTTAGCTGGAGAATCCAGCAACAGGGCGAAATACGGAAGTAACTGGTGACAGCCACAAGCTGTGAAAAGGAGATACCTATTTCTGGTGTGCGTGGGCATTCCTGGAGAATTTCGATTCCAGCAGAAATGATTTTGTGGCATGGAGTGCAATGTGTTGCTCGCAGCCAAACCAGAGTAAAGGTGGAATCTCTCCCCTCTGTGGATTAATCTTCCAGTGGTTGGAGACAATAGTCTCATCCTTCATGGAATGGTCTGGTGAATTTGGTGCTATTTTATAATTCTGTGGATTACCTTTGCTGTTTGCCGATGCCGTGGATTACCTGGCGAATTGGAGGTCAACTGGTCCACAATGTGTTAAGGAGTGAGCACATTATGAGGTTCTTGACTGGAGTGCCTCTTGACCAGTGTAACCGACTCCAGTCAACGGCGGGTGTTTCCCGTGTTTTTACAGGGGCTATCCGCGTCAGGTGAATGCCATCATTTGTCTGTGTGCACCCCCCCCTGTAAGTGTGGGAAGTGGGACAGGACTCACCAGAGCAGTCCTTTGATTTTTGCTGTTCCGGTGAAAGCATGGAGAATCTTTACAGTGACGAAGCAGCAGAAAGAACGTAGTATCAAGTTTCAAATATTGGTGGAAAGAAAGACAAGAATCAATAAACCTCTCCCAAATAAGGTCAGACCGGACTTTAACTGAACATTTTTAAACCTGCCGACCAATTGCACGAGGAGGAGAAGGAAGTGAGCATTTCAGGGAGGTGGAATAAACTTTCAGATGAACTACACTGATGTGAACCACTGACTCTGGCACTAACTAAAGTACTGATGAGCCTTCACAGAGTGTGACTGTAACTTTTGGACAACTACGTCAGTGAACAAGTGAGGACAGTGGTGCTGGAGAAGTTAGTTCCTTTTGGGGATAATGGGATATGTATGTATGTCTGTGTGGGAGGGGAAGTATTTGTTACTACTAGTGAAATACGAACTTGATTCGATAGTGTTGGACTCCGAAGTAATTACCAACTTTAATCAGTAGGTATATGCAGTGAAAACTAACCAGTGCTAAGGGAGGCATTCTATTATTGCTGGGGATTGTGCATTAAATTATTGAGTATAGATTCACAACATCTCTGTGTTAGTGCCTTGGTTTATTGGGTTGAGTATGTTATGGTAGACTGGAGGAAGTTTGTAGGAGTGTATGAGAAGTTTTAAGTATGAGCGAGGGTGAATGAATGGAAAACTTATAGAATGAATTAAGTAATATTTTCCACATCTGACTTTTACTGGTGATTATGGAGTGAATTTTTCTCTTGCGCCATATTTAATTTTTCCATATTTGGTGATTCTTGTTGTAACATTGGTTGATTTTGGTGAAGTTTGTTTCTTCTCTTGCGCCTAGTTAAGTTCTTTCTTTGTGTAGAATTGGCAGAGTTGTTACCCGATGCAACTGCAGTTATCGATTAAGGTGTGCATAAGGGAAAATTAAAACTGATCAACAAGACAGGTTTAAATAAATTAGTATGGGGTGTCCTGTCTTGAACTTTTACATGTGTTGTGTTGTAACCCCTTGTGATCTGGAGATTGCGGAGTGCTCGGGAAAACGAAAGAACACGCCACAGCCTTTGTGTGTGTGTGATGGGTGCGTGCATGAATGAATGGCTGTGACACTATGTACAAATCCGAAACACCCCTAATTTCTTCTACTGCCTCCCCCAACCCATGCAATTGATAAACCGTGCATGACCAGCGTCTCTGTCAGCTAAGTGATTTTTTATTTATCTGTTTGTGCCATCCTGAAGAAGGGGCCATGCCCCAAAACGTTGACTTTCTAAGTCTCGCTTGGCCAAGTTCTCTTTGTTGTACAAGAATTTCTCGTTAAAATGAATTTCATCCCCACTTGGATCTGCAACCTGAAGTCAATATTGGATCTTTAATATACAGAGAGCTGTTGTACTCCTACTCCTGACGTTACCCTCAGTTCTTTCTAAAGTTTTACTAAAATGACTAATACATGGATTTAAAAAAAAAGTCAGGCAATATTGCCACAAAGTCACATACCCATGCTATGAACAGCAGCATCGACAACTTTGCCAAAGAACAAAGGTGCCACAATCTGTGAACCACTGGAACCAAGCATTGCTAGAAGGCCTCCCAGTAAAAGTGGCAGCTCCTGTGAAGAAAAAAAATAACTGTAGGGACATTTACCAGCAAAGAGGCAAAAACATTACTAATGTATGCAGTGGTAAACTGTGAAGAGGATAAGAGGCTTTAAAATAATCTACAATCATTTCTGCTGCAGAACTGTGAGAAAATATAATACATATTCTAACAACTCTGAAAACTGCTACAATGAAATCCTCCCGTTAAGACTTTCACCTTTATACCTCCATGACTAAATTTGTCACCAATACCTTTTGCTATAAAAATCAGCTCTATATAAAGACAACCTTTCTGACCCAACTTACAACCGACTTAGAGTAGTCTAATGTGACCTTTCCTGGTCGGTGAGGTAGCTCCCTTCCAAACTGTTTACAACTTTCTTTTGGAAACATAAGGAAAAAAACCCAAATAGCATTCTCTCCACCATGCAAAGCTTCCCATCCTGTACCTATAGAGTAGTACTCCTCTATTGTGACCTTGAAAAACGCGCAATGAAAAAAGCAACGAGTCTTATCTGAGGGATGGTCACTCAGCACTGCCATGTGTATGTTGTATCCAGTGACCCAATGTCTTAACCAACAATTCGATGCCATAAAGTCGTCACAGCCATATTCCACTGTTGTACACAATACTTTTTCTTGAATCAGCGTCCTGGCCCACCATCATCATTCTTGATGTCTGGTGCACTTTTGCAAGTTTTGTTTCCTGTTTTCTCTACTTTCCAACCTCTGGATAATCGCTTCCTTTATGATAATTGGTTGAATTTGAGTTTTCCGTACTCGGAGTGATGTGGCAATCGACATTTCAGTTTCTCTTCTCTTGCGCCTCTTCAACGCATGGAAACGCATTCCATGTACAATACTGTACCATGACTCAAAGTGCTGAGTAGCACAAAGAGGAGGTGGGTGATACCACACCACAAACTTACCAGGGTTGAGGAGGATGGAAGATGCTCCCCAGGTGTGGAGCAACTACAGCGGTTGCCACACCCAAAACAACCATCATTCCGGGGGTCAGAGACCGCTTGTCAATAAAAATTGAAAAAACAGGTGTTTTGACCGTCAGGAGGCCTCTGATAGGATGTCACATAATGCCACCACACGGTAGCAACAAAAGAAGGATGAAGATGGCCAACATGGACAAATGTTTGCCAAGAGCAACCCCATGACCTGGAGAGGTAAATCTCAAGGTCATGGCACCCCCATGTCTACAGACTCCCATGTGTGTCAGCAACCCTGTTTGTGGAACAACAAGTTAATTCCAGAAACACAATGGTGGCGGTGGAAACACCATAATGACAAGTGCTGTCAGCTACAAGTGCCAGGTGTGCAGTGGGAAAAACTGTGGACAGGGTACAGGATGCCAGACCATGCCTGCAGTAATGCCTGCGTGGGCAGTCAAAGCCGAAGTGGAATGACTGGACAGAGCCACCACTGGTCTGGAAACCAAGCCTGCACCATCTGCATGAGGTGAGCCACAATCGGGGAATGAGGTGCAGGGCAGACGGGCAATTCCACAACAGGGAACGGCTTCATTGCCCATGCATCCAGAACCTGAACCAAGGAGACAAACCGGCAGACGATCGGGAAGCCTGGTTGTCAAGTAGACAGCAAGGGCTGGAACCAGGCCCACCAAACTGGCTCCAGAACCAAGTGCCAGCAACAACTCAGCCAGCAGAGCAAAGTGTGAGCGACTTGGCATGTCTGCTTGCACAGCGAGTGCGGTCACCACCTGGGCAGAGGACAGGAAGAAGCTGCATTAGTGTGGAAGCACACCTGACTGGAAGCACACCTGAGCCAGGTGAATGGGTCATGGCTCCAACCATGTAAAAAGTCAGAGGCCAATGCCCTCTGATCACGACCCACAGGTAACGTGGACTCGGAATCGCTTTGTTTTTATGGATTTCAACAAGTCTTATCAGAAAGTTTCCAGTGAGGAAATTAAATATCAAATCTTGGCACAAATCACATACAAAATACATCATACGCTGGCCATTTCAGTCATTACTCAAGCTTCATTTCAAACACAAGTTCCAAAAAATCCTTCCCACTTCTCAACATAAATACTTAAAAAGTAACAGAATTTTACCATGAGCAAAAGCTTTTAGATTAAGATTTAGCTTATAAAAGTTTATATAATTACCTCTTTTGCAAGAGAAAACAATTTGAGCAGCCCTGGCTTCTTACGAATAGCACGACCATTTTCATCCAATTCCTGTCCAGTGCTGTTCAATTGATGTAGCACTCGGATATGTTGCAATTTCCGCATTGCTCGACCACTAACCAAAGCTGTGCAGAGTTCTACAAGTGAGAAACATATAAACGCTATGCAGGCTGCATTGTATGGTCCATGCATAGGCTTGTATCTTGAAACATTGAGCAATGCATTTAGAATAAATGCCCCTTTTACGATACCAAATACAAGACAACCAAAGGGCACAACTTTGATGGCAATATGCAACAAAACAGCTCGTCTCTCAAGCACCGGATCAAATGGCATGTTAAGAAGTTTGTAAGATGTTTCCTCCAGTGGTCCCGAGATGATCACTTGAATCACAGTCTTGGCAACAGTCAGTATGGCGATGTCGAATACTGACTGGGTCAGATGAAAGTGAAGGATGTTGTCTTCAAAATACCAGGAGTCACCACCTGCAAACATAGCCCAATGACATTTTTAAGGATAAAAGTAAATGTGAAACAATAAATGAAGTAACACAATAAAACCAAGTATTTCTGTAATATCCCTTGCCATACAAAAATATGATTTTTTGTTTGGTAAAATTTAAATACCAAAGATCGATTCAAAATACAATTTACACTATTTTAAAAAGATCTATTCCTTAGCTTAAACTATTCAATATTTTCATATGAAGGAAACCCTTTATTTTAATCTAGTAGCAATTTGCCATGAAATGCAGTCAATGGGTAGATCTGACTTTTCAAACCAAATCCCCACCAACGTATCTGTAGACATGATGTGTCACTTTATAAGAACACAACAGCACTTTTTTAAATGCAAATCAGTCAAACTCTAAATGTAATAATTAAAAAGAAAGCAAATGCATGAATGAAAGTAAATGTTAGTTTCTGTGATCTGAATTAACTCACCACAAAGCCACAAAAGGACACACACAAGGTTGTCAACGATGGCTATGAAACGCACGAGGTTGGTGTAACGCAAGATAGGTAAGGAGTAATAGCGCTGGCTGACGGTATACACGGGTCCTTCTGGTTCTTCCAATACATGTGTTTCTCTGTCATCTCTTCGTCTTTCCCTTCCTCCTCCACCTGAGCCTATTCCATGTGGCATCTTTGAAGTCTATCAGAGATTAATAGTAGATAAGACTAATTTAAATTATTGCAAAAAAAGTGGTTACAAAGCACAAGACTAAATAGTAATAGATCTAAGTCACAATGTTTATCCAGATCTAAGCTGTTTTTCCCACAATTTGAATAAACCTTCTCCTTAAATCCAGAAAAAGCCTGCGAACACAGAAATGTATCATTCTGCAAGAATAAAACTAAAACATCGATACTAATTTATACTAATGTGCCTAAGCGGGGGGAAGTTATGTTTGATATCTTCATGCAGTCATGAAGGGTAAACTGAAGAAATGAAGATGGCTCAATTCATATAAATCATCAAAGTATACATTAAGAAAATCTTTATACGGACAAAACGTATAAATAAATAAATTGTTTGTGGAATGTGACACAACAGTCAAAATGAATTTGATGCAAAAGTTTGCAAATTTATGTCCTCGGGGGACACAAATGATGTCCGCAAGAGTCAACACACCTACAATCTCCATTTGAATGCATCTCTGCAGTACATTAAAAAGAGCTTAGAATTGTCTGTTTCACTGCTTCCATCACTTTGATGGTTTTCAGCATTGGCTATTTCGGTGCTTCCATCACTTTGATGGTTTTCAGCATTGGCTGTTTCACTGCTTCCATCACTTTGATGGTTTTCAGCATTGGCTATTTCGCTGCTTCCATCACTTTGATGGTTTTCGGCATTGGCTGTTTCACTGCTTCCATCACTTGGTTGTGTCTCCTGGTCAGTGCTTTGCGGCCTGGCGTTCCTTTATTTGCATAAAACTCTTCAAATCTGGTTTGGTCTAGGCAAAACATTATTATTTACCATAATCATAATCTTCTATTAATCTGTTTGGGTCAGTACCCTGATGTTTGGAACTGTTATGTAAGGAATCTTTCCTCACAGTCACAGAGGGATATGCAAGGCAGCCTGGGCATCACCAGCCCTATCAACTGAGAAACTGACAGACCATGTACATATCTTGAAGAAATTCAGAAGGTCCCTTCAAGATGTACAGGTCAAGAGAAGAGCCGATGCTGCATCAGACCATCATCACTTGGTTGCCAAGACACAGATAATCACTCTCGCCACCACCAAGAAAATCCAGACAGTTAACGCCTGTCTGACAAAGATCTTACTGATGTGCTGGCCTGATACTACCAGCAACCAAGATCTGTGGCAGTGAACAAGACAGCAGCCCATAAGAGATGAGATCCTTCAAAGAATAGATGCTGAAGATGGATCGGCCAAGTCATCCACAAAAACAACTTCCATCACCAAAAGACAAGCCCTCACATCTGCTCACATGGGAGCCCAGGAAAAAAGGTCAGCCAAGAGACGCTTGGTGCCCTGCGGCACATTCCAAAAGACTGGGCCACAGACGGGAGAACTACAAGAGAGACTCAGTCAGGACTGAGATGCCAGAAGGACTCTCATTGGCAGCATGTGTCCCAGCAGAAGGGATACCAAATCGATGATGACAAGCGCTGCCCAGCAGCTTAGTACTGCTGTTGGTGTCAGTAGTTTTGTATTTTGTACATAGTTTTTCTCATAAAGTATGCCATAACCACAAGAAAAACACTTTTAAGAGATCAAGAGATATCAAACCTTTAGTACCAAGCAATTTTCAAACAATTTCAATCCATACAGTTTTTGTGTCCTCACAGGTGTGTACATTTCTGACTGATCTTTAATTTTATTTCACAAGACACTAGAGACTTAATTTATCTTATTTATCTTTATTTTCTACACCCCCCACCTGTACCCTGGCATGTTTCCCGTTGAGCAAAACTTCTCTAGGGGACAGGACTCCCACCAATCTAGTTGGGTGTGTCCCAGCCAGCAGATGACAACATTTCAGTTGTAACCTGTGTGTAGGGTTGCAATAATAAACGCAGCTCAGTCTAAATTATTGAAGATGAATGGAGCTTACAGGCAATGAAAGGAAACCAGGAGCAGCTGCCTAAACTGCACCAGAACTTAATAGTAGTATACATTATTTCCTCTGATTCTGATCTTTCTTCTACACACCTGGGGTCAGATAGAACGACTGGCTCTGGACCGAGACACTTGATGACTCTTGCAGGTGACCTATGTCCTGGGAAAGATACAATACAATGATGCTATTGATAGATCTAATGATGAGCGTTGCCAACCTAGTACTGCTGAAGGTGTCAATAGTAATAGCGTATTTTGTATGTTTTTCTTCATAAGTACTGAATTTATTGTGACAAGTGTAAAGAAAAACCCAGAATATTTATAACTGCTAATAAAAAAATGCCACTCAAAAATAAGCGATATTGAAATCCTTCGTTTTCAAGCTTGGTGTTCAGAGTTTCAAAATGAAATAAAACCCAGGTATGCATTAAAAACTTGTAAACTTCAAAGTGTAATCAAATAATTATGCCAAGTGTTAGCACAAGTTCGGCATTATGCACTTGATATACTAATATAGGAACAAATGTGCAAGAACTGTTGATCTGTTATCGTAATTGTTACCACTTTATATCTAGTTTCCAGTGTTCTGTATACTATATCATGTTGTAACCCTGACGAAGTAGAGTCAATCAGTGAATCACCCCAATGTCAATGTGTCTGTATTACTTTTTAGTGTATGGTGTTGATTGGCAAAACACGTACCGCCACAGAGGATAAAATGTTGTTTTTCTATGCTTTCTTGATTATACCCACTGCCCTCATCTGTACGTGCTGGTGTAGGACAAGGACGAAACCGATAGTGTTGAGTCTACTCTGCAAACTAGCCGTTGGCGTTGCGCTTCCCACGAATGGATAATCCTCAAACAGTACAATTTGTATATCAAGTTGAACAGTTTAAGGATGTGTGCAAATAAAATCACAGTTCAGCCAGAGAGCATGAAAACGCGCAGAATAACTGGAGCCAATCAAAATACAGTATCACGTAAAATATGCTAATCTCGTAGGGTCACCACTGAAAACCTTGCAGTTTCCTGGAAGATCTT
>SMGT01004938.1:253245-269174 GCA_004794575.1 Lanistes nyassanus
AATCCCCCTCTCCCTCCCTTCCCCCCGACCCTTGAAAGACCTTCGAAATATAGCTCGCCATTTGATTGGCTCCGTTTGTTACTCATCCTAAATAGAGCTCGTCATTTGATTGGTTCCAGTTGTTCTGCGCGTTTACATGGTGGGAACCATAAGTATTTCTGATCTGTACTCAGCTTGTGGTTTTCATAGAAAAAGCAGATACGTGAAAGAGCGTTGGGGTGTCAGTCTGTTGTTTCCTTTTCTGGGTCTTTGCTAAAGCTGGTCTCTACAGATATTAAAAAAAAATTACGCGATAACCGCGCGACCGCAATTTCAATAGCACAAAAGTCTTGTTACACCACGGACCTATATTATAACACTGGATGTCCGTTGGCTGTTCGCTGCTTATTAGGTTCAAAGTAGGTCAGTCTCTTCCGGTGTTTGTACGTTTGGAGGTAGACGTAATCTAATATAATGGAGCCTGACATGGATATTGAGCGGAGTTTGGAAGTGAATACTTAAGTTTTACTTGTTGAATAAAAAAGTGTAGATTTCTTACAATGAAGTAATGTTTGTGACTGAAGAACGTTGAGGGTAATGAATATATTTTCTTGAGTCGAGGCGAAACATGCATCCGAGGCAGCGGTACACAGTGACAGTGTGATGTGACTTGCGAGATGGACACACCAGCTTCGACATACTGCTGTGAACAGCGAATTACATATTACAGAAGACAAAAGTATTCTGAGGTTTTCAGTTTGATAAGTTCTGGTCGATGATAAGTTTCAGTTGTGACGATGGTCGAAAGCATTGCAGCTTATATAATTTCAAGTTGACATCAGTTGCTGTTGCTCGTTTTTTTTAAATTTAAAAATAAGGAATGACCATGATAAAAAGGTGTGTATGGGTGTGGTTACTGTTACTATCGTTCAGGATCACTATTAAGGCTTCCTTTGGCCCACTCTATAGGGTTTGTATTTTGCGTTTGCATTTGTCTTAATAATAATCTAATATTTATAAAGTCCCTATCCTTGAAGGCGCTGATAGACAAAGTACGAACACATGCACAACCGCAACTGCACACACAGACGCGCACATACGTTATCCAAAATAAAGGGTAAAGAGATATGTTTTGAGGTTGGATTTGAAGGATAAGGAAGGAGAGTGTCTGATGGGAGAGGGCAGGGAGTTCCAAAGTTGAGGGCCATAGACGGAGAACTAGCGGAGGCCATGCGATTTGGGTTTGAAGTGTTTTTGTTGGAAAAGACGTGAATTGGAGGAGAAGTGGACGAGATGGAGTGTATAGAGGAATCAGATCAGACGAGTAGGACGGGGCGGCTCCTGTCAGAATGTTGTAAGAGATGCACGTGTGATGAAGCGGGTTCGCTTCGTAAACTTTCCTTTCTCTCTCTCTCTCTCCGTAAACAGAGGCAGGCCTGTTGTTGAAGCTCACTCTACATTCTTTATTGAGTGCCGCCGCTGTTGCTGCCCAACGCTGTCCGTCGGCCCACGGTTCACTGGTCCCTTGACGTTGTTGTTGTTGTTGTTGGTTTGGAAGGGAAAGTGCTTCCACCTCGCGGTGATTTCGCACTGAAGGGGAGGGGAGATGGGTGAGGGGAAAGGGAAGGGGTCTGCGGTTTGGTGTCCTGGACTGGTGGTGGCTATGTATGGTCCCGCTGGCTGGCCTCTCTCCTGGCGTACTGATGATGGCTTGAGTAGCTGGAGTGGTCCGACCTCGCCTTTTATCGAGCGACAATGAATTTGGGGCGAGCCACAATGAAACCATTGTCAGCAACAGCCCGAGCTCGCGGGTAAAAGTATCGCGCCTAGCACATTTTGTGTTTGTTACGCGCACAAAAGTATGGATAAAAAAATGAAGAATATATATACAAGAGCATGAAAATATGCAATAAATAGAGCGCGCTCTCCTCTTCCTGTTAGTGTTAAGGAAAGTTAAGTAGAGTGAGCAGGAAATAAAGATAATTACGTTAAAAGGCAGTTTACCTAGCTAATTTGAATAGAAAAGGATAAGAAATATGCCTACAAACTAATCTAATCTATTAAGATGTTTGATGAATTTACTATCTAAAGAAAGAGTTTATCAAGTAGAATTCGAATATGTTAGTTGTTAGTATCTGCAACGGTCCTAGAAGGATATAGAGACGTTTAAAGAGAGTGAGCCTAGCACAGCACGCGGTTAGATGACACGTACAGCGCGTCACAGCCACGGTTCGCTGGCAGTACTCGACCCAGGCACTGCCCCCGGCGTCCGCTGTGGCTGTGAGCGTGGTGGCCAAAACCGTCTCCGTGATGGCTGCCACCCATCACACACGCAATTTTATACTTGATTCGTTCAGACAGGAAGCCAGTGAAGTTTCGTCAGCAGGGGAGTGTATACTAGGGTCACGGTAGCGCGCTTTCACAATAATGCACGCTGAACTTTCTGGAGGGGTCGGAGAATAGTATCTGGACAGCCGATGAGAAGTGAGTTGCTGTAGTCTAACCTAGAGAGAATACAGGATGTGACAAGGGTCTTGGTGTCTTCTTCGGAAAGAAATTTTCGGATAGAACCAATCTTCCTTAGTTACAGATCTTCGGTAATATGCTGTTTCCCCGAAAAAGTCCAGATTTCTTACATAGTGCGAAAAAGAGATTTCAGATGATCCAACAGTGATAGACAACGTGATAGTAAGCTTAGGGGTAGATGGTCTGGAAGCGCTTCAGTCTTGTCATCGTTAAGCTTAAGCATGTCGCCTGTCATCCAAACTTTGATGTGTGCTGTACAATCCTGGAGTGAGTGTAGGTGTGTGTCGATCTCTGTAGGTGAGGAGGATTGTTGAAGTTGTGTGTCGTCTGCATAAAGATGGTGACTGAAGGCGTGGTTGTGCATGACGCTAGAAAGTGGTGTCGTATACACAGTGGAACGCCGAAGTGAAGTGCGACGGGGGCAGATGAATAATTGCTGACAGAGACGTACTGGCTGCGATCCTGAAGGTATGAAAGAAAATAATGAAGAGCAGTGGAACGAATCCCAAAGACCATTTCAAGGCGAGAGATCCGTATCGCATGGTCAATTGTGTCAGATGTCGCCGAATTATCCAGAAGGAGCAGAACAGACACCTTGTGCTCGTCCACTGCAGAAAGAATGTCATTTACAACGTGAAGGAGAACAGTCCCCGTGAAGTCTCCCTTCCTGCATGCTGACTGGAATGGGTTGTAGAGATTGGTTGTCTCAAGGTGGGTCACTAACTGGCTGAGTATTTTCCAGTATTTTAGAGATGAACGGCAGGTTCGAAACCGGCCGATAGTTCGTTAATTCGTTTTTTTTCAAGAGAAGGCCTTTTTAGCAGAGGTTTGGCGACCGTGGGCTTCATATCGATATGACCTGTTTCTGAAGTTAGGGAAGAGTTGATGTTCTTGGTTGTTACAGACAGCAAGACATCAAGAGTTTGAAAGAGAAGTTTGGTAGGGATAGGGACCGGTTCAAAAGATTTTGGGACAGCCTCCTTCAAATTTTTTTTAAAACAAAATGCTCAGAAACCGGTGTGAATGACTCCGGGTGGCGCCGGAAAAATGCGGAACTGGTGATGTAGAGGGAGGATCCGATGGTGGAAAGCTATTTCTGATTTCACGAATTTTGTCCGTGAAGTCGTTGCTAAATGTGCTAGGAACTCGCTTGGGATCATGACCAGTTGGTAGAGGCGCAACAGTCTGCTTTCCAAGCAGAAAGTTACAGTTTTGAAACAATTCTTTGCATGTTCTACTAGTTTGTATCTTGGTAGAGTCTTGGCATTTTCAACTGTCAGAGATTCTGTGTTTAAGAGCTGCGTAAATTTCTCTGTGTACACTCAGTTTGGATTTCAGCCAGCGTCTTTCCGCCCGTCGGCGTTCACGTTTCAGAGTTGCGAACTGTTCGGCAATAGCTGAACCACGGATTAAATTTCCGGCGACGGGCTGTGCGCGTATGTAAAGGGGAATGTTTGTCCAAAATGGACCTCAGAGTGACATTGTATTCAGTAACCGAACACTGTCTGTCTGTCTGTCTGTGTGCCTGTCTGTGTGTCTCTCTCTCTATATACGCCATGATATCTGCTTCCTTCTAACCCTATCATGCTCCATGTCTATGAATCCAGCGCTGTGGAGAGGAGATATCTTTCTCAGCCAGATCAATGACTTTAATATTCCTTTTGAGAAAATGAGATCAATCGTTTCTGTTTTCGTATGCAGACATTCCGATTAAAAAGAGCAATCTTTCGTCTGTTTCTTGATGTCCGTGGTGGTGTTTTGGTGATGGTATGCCTGCACCCCCACCCAGGCACGTCCCCCGACGTCGCTTTCCGTCACGACCAGAAGGAACAACCGTGCAACAAATAGAAGACTCTCTGAATCATAACAAATAAATATGCACTTCAAATGCGGTCATACATTTTTAGGAATTGCTTTAAGTGCATCTGCACTCGTTAGGAATTCCTGTAGACGTGAGAATGGAATGATTTCCGTTTCCATCGTGTTTCCATCCTGGTCCATGAAGAACAACAAGAACAAGGGCTTTCAACATCCCACATGTTATCAGCAGGTGTATCTTCGCCACAAATTAGCAGCATTTTGCATGCTGTCCTATTTCTCAAGCCTTGGCCGAAGAAGCGTTTGTCACATTCGCTCATATGTATTGCACGAACGCACAGGTACAAAGGCACGTGCTCTCACCCACACACTCGCCCACCCTGACTAACGCGCGCTGGTGATGGCGGAATCTAGAGATACGGCAATACTTAGGCTGGTGTAGACTCGCGCAGCCGAAGATCTTCAGTACAAAAGCATGCCTAGGCCAGTAATAAATAAGTTGTACTGGCCCTAGAATAGAGGCTACGCCCACCAAAACAATTAGTTAAAATGTCGTTTCCGAGCTAACTATTCGCTGCACATTATGCATAGCGCCTAAATTATTAATAAAAGGATTGTTCCTGCAAGTTTGCACAGCTATTACAGAAACTGGAGTAGAGTAATGATATGAAGCATCTTCCTGCAGAGTGTTCATTAGACATGCACGTGACCTGATAATAAGAATAATTACAACCAACAATTACTTTCACAGAGCAATTTTTTGTTTTCCCGAACACCTAGACTGCAAAGTGTATATACGTGCGTATATATATATATAATAGTTTATATATTATACAATCACACACGAAACTGTCAGCTTGTTTAAGGCTTGTAATCCTGGTGTGTAAGCTTTAAATATTTCACATATCAATTTTGAAATATGCCAAATAAATAGCACGGTGTTTTTGTGCCAATCATTATAAAATAATTGCTTTTAATTTCTTTTCGTATGTTCAATTTCATAGATAGCGTAAACATACACTTTCAGATTAAAAAAGTACAACCTTTAAAAGAAATAGCAGTGTCATGTTCTGTAAAAAAATAAAATAAAATAAACATTTGCTAGACGTAGGCCTTTGCTTGTTTAACTAGAGCAGTTTATTCTGTGTGCGAGCATGCGTGCATCTGTGAACATTCACGTATGTGTTTGTTGGATATATGTATGTATATACACAGAGAACGCCAGGAAGAGAAGGAGGGAGGGGGGGGGAGAATGACATAGATAGCACTGTCATGATAGGTGCGTACACGTGGGGATAATTATAGCTTATGTGTATGTAACGCCTGCGTACTTGCGCGAATGACTGTGATTTGTTTGTTCGGCCGGGTATCAGGTGGATGATTTGGAAGTTACGACAAAACTTTTATTGGTGACATTTGAAAAAAACCCAGAGGGTAGAAAGTGGATAACTAACATGACAATATTTGATTCAATAGGTCTGTTGGATTTTTTTATTATTTTTTATTTAACATTTGTGACTACATTTGTACAACTATACATCAGGTGTCATAAAAACTAGAAGTTCATATGCTGGTCACTACAAATATATACAGTCTGTTGGATCTGTGTGCTATAAAACGTGCAAGGCTTATAAAGAGATCGGGTATGATATGTCGCAGATAAAATGTTGGATATTGTGGGTCGTCAAATACTTGGCAGGTTCAAACGAAAAATATAATAGACTGGAGCTTGCAGACAGAAATTGCCCTTGAAGCCTGCACAGTCGCACCAAGGGGACACAATAGACAATCACCACGGAATCGCGGTAATAAAAAAGAGGCTGTACGTAATTAACTTCTGTTTCCAGAGCTGCCATTGGCTGTAATCATGGCAACGCCATTGTATCAACAATTAAACTTCAGCCAAACACGACTTTGATCATTCTGTCACGCAACAAGGATGTGAGTAATTCGTCTCGAATGACAGGCGAGCTTTTCATAAAGATTTGGGGTTTGGCACATGGGAAGTGAAAACAAAGCATATTGATAATTTTGTAGGTGGTTGCACGACATGACGCATGACAAAATGTGGGCTCCTTGGGTGACTTGGAAAGGGCGATAATCGTGCATAGGGGGCGCTGGCTTACAACAAAAAATGCCCACATGTAGTTTGAAATAACCTGAGTCCAAATGTTTGTTCGTGACAAAATTAATTCTTATAAACCGGTTAGTAACTCGATGTTGTTATTCGACATCTTTCTCTTCCAGACAGCTGTACTGAGCATGAACCGTACGGCGTCAGCAGCAGCCAACTCGGGCTCCGTACCGTGGGCCAATCCAGACGACATTCTGTCTCGGAGCGAGTACCTGATGGTCGTCTTCATTTTACACTGCGTCATCAAGCCCGTCATCGTGGTGGTGGGGGTGCCATCCAACGTCATCAACTGCCTGGTGTTCTGGCGCCAGGGTCTGAGGGACCGCATGAACGTCTGTCTGCTGACCCTGTCGCTGGTCGACCTGCTTCTGTTAATTACGTCAGCGCTGTTCAGCACCAGCTTCTACCTGGAAACGATCGACCCAGTCAGGTGGGACGGGCTGTACACTTACATGCAAGCCTATGTTTCTGGGGTTAGCCAAGGGTTCCGTACTGCTTCTGGGTGTATCACCATGGTGATTGCACTGGAACGATGCCTGTGTGTTATGTTTCCCTTGAAAGCGGCCTCTTTGATCAGCACTCGCAGCATGGCGGCAATTATGGTCGGGATATTCTGCATTACGCAGGTGTCTTTTTTCACTATGCCCGCGCGATTTGTTGTAACTAGCGTTAATAACAGCACCTCTAAATCAGTTGTCAGTTCGGACTTGTATATTAAAAATCAATTCTTCTTCACTGTACTGGAAAACATTGTGATGATGAATATTGTGCCTATCGCTACGTTCGTCATTATCTCGCTGGCCACTGGTCTGACGGTGGTCAAACTTAGAGCCGCCATGAGGTGGCGCAAGAAGACAAGTTCCAGTCAATGTCAAGGTCAGCACACGGCCTTGACCAAGATGCTGGTGCTAGTCTCCTGCGTTTACATTATGACCACAACGCCCCTGGTCGTGTTCTACCTCACCAGTCTGACTGTGGAGGACTTCTCTCCCCTAGGCCGATGCTACAATTTTTACCTTGCCTCGTTTGCCACTGTATACTACTTTCCTTATCTAAACAGTTCCATGAACTTTTTCATTTATTTTAAAAGGTCAAAGCGTTTCCAAAAAGATGCTTTCAATTTTCTGTGCAACGTGTGTAACAACAAACAGTAGAGAGATGAAACGAAAATTATTGTTGGACCCATAATTATTATAATTAGTATATTTCCAAACCAGGTAAGACATTTCTCGTATAAACAACTCTTCTGACATGACATTAGCGAAAGCGTAATGGGTACAGGGAACAGAATTAGTAGCAGGCCTAAACTTGGTTGCTAACTACCATCAGGCTGTATTTAATAATGACTTGTAAATTATGGTTAGATAGGCAGTTCCCAGTAATATTGAAGAATTGGTGTTAGATTATACTGGACCTTCGGTTTTAACATTATTAGTATGCGTGTGGGCGTGCGAGACTCGAGACTTGATTCATTCCATTATTGATTTGACCAATTGATCCTCATCAAGGGGTATGAGATTTACAAATCACTTGCGCAACGCCGGGTCATTCAACCAACATCAAGAAACAGGTAACATAAGCTATCAAAATTAATTGGCTACTTCAATGGTATGAAAAAGATGGATGTAAGTCATCCTTTATATTCGAGTATGCTAATGTGCATCTCAGAAAGTATGACAGATCGAGCCGTTGTCTATTATGTACTTCATTTAAAGATGAACATGGGTTTTAAATAGATCTGTACAGGTTCTCAATAAGAGTAGTTAGCATCTTGTAAGCCTTGCGGGCGTGAGGTAGCCTAAAAACGTTGCACAGAAAGAGTGAGATTTATCCAATGGTTTCATCTGACCTGTCACCTAAAAAACATGACACACTGTCGACGCCCTTAACATGTATATTATGCGCTAGAGGCATCTGCTGTCTCATTCATTGTACGCTTTGCACCTTGCAAATGAGGAAATTGGTTTCATCCTCTATTTCATATTTACATAATGGGCAGCCCGGATCTCGCGGCACTACGTCATTTCCGTATCCTGGATGCGGGAGTACGCGCACATGTGCGAGTCTGAAATGGTAAGCGTCTGTCTGCCTTCTTTAAAAAAAATCAACGAAGCAATGCACATGAAAAAACCAAATCTGCTGGGAAAAAAAGCCAGAAAAAACCTCAAATAATCGCTGTAACAGCCCGCCGACCGACGGACACTTCTAATGCACCTCTTTCTTCCAAGACTCTGTGATTACGATCACTGGTTTAACATCTGGTGTAGCCATAACTGGAGCTTTCACTGCCAGTGGTAGCCTATAAGATACAGTGTAGCCACGGCTGTAAAGCTTCACTGGATACTGGGGAGGTTGTCGGCGACAGCCAGTAAGAATTCTTTTCTATCGCCGACGTCAGGTAGTTGTGCGAGGTAACTCAACAGCTGAATAGAATAATATCATCCATAGGAGAATTGCATTGTGGCATGTTCGCTGCCAAACATAAAACTGAAAGCAAAGGCCTGCACGGAAAGCGGGATAAAATTAACCGAGGAGCTGGCGAAAGTCAGTCTGCTGGCGCCTTAGGTAAGAAACGTGTGAATGATTTGAAGTGCCATGTTACTGCGAGATTTTGGGGACCAACACCCTCCATCCAATCACCCTGCAGATGTTATACATTTTTAAATACATACTATACCGATTTTTCAAAAAAGTTAAAGGACCAGTGCAAACTGCACGCGCTACATTATATCAAAACACAAACCGGTAGTCACATTCGAGCTGAAATGTATCTCCGTCATTAATGTAACCTCCCCCCCACAACAGATTTATTGAGCTATTTTCATTGTAACAGCAAGATTCTCCGCCATGAAGGACCCAATTCACGCATACAAAACAGAGCAGGTGCAGCACAGACTAATCGTGAAGAACCTGTGTGCCCTCCGTTGAACTTCAGGCAAGCACTAAGCAAATGCCCCAAGAGTCATTTGAAGGATTGCCTTTTACTCATGCTGAAGCAAAAGGAACAGCTGTTTAAGGTTAGCTGGTGGTTGGTGGTTTATTTACAGGCGACGACCCAGCACATGCCACAGGTGATCGATAGAGTAACGGTCGGTGAACTTGCTGCCAGTCCATGCGAGTCACTTGCTGCTGATGCGGGAAGGTGGCGAAGACCCCAGCCCTTTTGGTCTGGCATTTTCGTCCTGGAGAATGGCGCTGGTCCCACTGGCTGCCGCACTGGCAGTATAAAGGTCTGCAGAATGTCATCCCTGTGTAGACCATGCCAGTGAGGTTGCCTTGCACATAGTGCAGGGGCGTTCTGTAGGCCATGCCCGTCCCTCCCCAAACCGTGATAGACCCACCACCAAACGGTTGACGCCCCCTCACAGTGGCATCATGATAACGCCCACCCTGTTGCCTCAGATGCGGATTCTGCGGTCGTAACATGATCTGGAACAGCGAATGGCATCAGTACAACGACCCCTGGCCCACTTCTGACCTGTCCCAGCCAGATGACCCCAGCCCCAGGCCACCCGAGCAGCGCGGTGCGCAGGCGTCGGAACAGGCCGCACTGCAGGACGCCTTGAACACAGGGCAGGCTGGGCACAGGACGCCTTGAACACAGGGCAGCCTGACAGCCGGCTCCCAATTCTGTCATTTCCGGCCACTTGCAGCTGCCCCCCCCCCCACCTCCCGAGTGGGTCGGCTGTGGCTGTTCTGTCCCTTAAAGTCGACAGAACGACAAACCTGTCATCTTGTCGAGTGTGGCTGTCCCCGTCGTCTGCGCTATCCGATACTTTGTCGTGATGCCTAATGGGATACTCCCAGTCAGTGGCGCTCGAAGTGAGTCGTCGTCTGTAGACACGGTTACAAACTGTCTTCCGACTACGTCCATAAATACCCCCTCCCAGTCCCTGAACAGTGGCTGAACTGTGTTCACATTACACATGGTTTGCGCGTGCAGTTCAGTTTTACTTTGTTACTTGCATGCGTTGGATTTTGTACAAACTGGCGTCTTGGGTCCACACCTTTGGCTCCCTCGTGTGGCGTGCACGAACGCGCAAGCACTGATTTCCATCTACACCGACGTTCACTGCTGCAGCATGAAACAAGATGCAATCAAATGTACGGGGTGGGGGTGGGTGGGTGGGTGTTGTGCTCATGCAAATGGAACCCCAGTGACCTGCTGCCCAACTGCAGCTAGTCTTTCAATTCCTTTGAGAAGTATTGTTTCTCTCAAATATGTCACACATATTTCACTTCTTCTCTGGTCCCTCCCCCGCCCCTTCATAAAAGTAAACAACACCGCACATAAATCGTTACCCAGCTAATTTATTGTCAAAACAAATTTGTATATACTGAGGAGAGAGAGATGGGGAGAGAGAGAGCGAGGGGGAGAGAGAGGGGGAGAGGGAGGGGGAGAGGGAGGGGAGAGAGAGCGAGGGGGAGAGAGAGAGAGAGCGAGAGAGCGAGAGGGAGAAGGACTAAAAAGTGAAAGAGCGGGATTGAAAGCATGTATGTATATATGTTTATATGTATATAAACGTTGGAGAGACAAGAAGACGTGCTTTTAATCCTGCAGCCGCTCCCACTTCCATTCCAAGCACAACCACCCACACACGCACCCAATCAAGCCTCCCTTCACACTTACATTCAGGCTGGCGTCCCCCCCCCACACCCAGCCTTTGTCTTCCTCTTTTAAATCTGAGTCTGGCCAGTGATCACATCGCTCCCCACCACCGAGTGAGCGTTCGCCAACAGGGAGCTATTCTTCGCTTATGCTAGTGAGTACTGTTCACTGACCGACACTAATGTTGGGCTTAGCTCCTGATCGTCATCCGTTCTTTGACTGTCTGGGCACACTGCACACTGCACACGGAGGAACAACGTGCGACTCGGAGCTCAAGCGACAGAAGGAAGGTAGACATCGAGGGTGTATGAGGCAAAGGTGCTCGCCATATTGAGAGAAAAGCTACAGATCAAACAGGACAAGGGGGGGGGGGGGCATCGACACCGCTTAAAGACTGCTTTTGTAGGTGCGCACGTGTTTGTGTGTGTGTTGGTGTGTGCGCACGTGTTTGTGTGTGTGCGTGCGCATGTGTATGTGTGTGTGCTTGCGCACGTGTTTGTATGTGTGTGTATGTGCGCGCGCGTCTTCACGCATGGGTGTGTACGAAGAGTTGACAGTTTGTATTTACCTGAAACAAGTTCCGTGTTGTTGGTGGAAGTGCTTGTGTGTCGCCCAGTTGTTCACAACAAATGGCGCGATCGTCAACTTATCAATAACAGAGCGAGTTTTGCCTTAAGGTGATGTCTGGGCCTGCAGCAATGGGTCTAGATTCAGTGACTCTTTTCCCCGTATTCACCTCATGAACTTGACGCAATTTCATTGTCTAGTCTACTTCATGTTTTATTAGGAGTTTCACCATATAATTTCGGGTGTTTTAGTGTCAGCTGATTGAAATAAACAAACCTTGTTATTACAAAAAAAACAGGGAAGATAATTGATTCACTCAGCAGTACTTGCAAGGAGCTTGTCACGTGTTGGGGTCTGGTGGGTCAAGGAGACGGGTTTGAGGCACATCTACACATTTGAGTAAGTTGTCGAGAGGCAGCGATTGGTAATATTTCATAAAGTCAAGCAAGCCGCCATGTCTCGTGACAAAAGCGGCCACAATGGCCAACAGAAATCAAAGCATGCTCGTGGTCTTTTCAGTAAGCCGGCTCTGTGTTGACTCAAGATATCCCCCGCTCAGTCTCACGCGAAAAGGAGGCAGAACGGCCTGGTCTTACTTTACCACAGGCAGAGGTATGGATTAATAAAACTCTGTTCCACAGGATCATTGATACACCCTCAAAACATACCACAAGGTTGCTAAACTGAGCGACACACATCTACAGCTCTCAGATGTCTGTTGTCTTTCATAATGCGCCCTGTATATCATGTCTTCTGATGCTCCAATCCACTAAAAAGCTAAGGACTGGTCGTTCATTACTACTACATTAGGCGGTGTGTCTATTTCTCCCCCTCCCTCCCCTCTTCTCTCTCTCCTTTCTCTCCCCCTCTCTCCTGTGTGTGCGCGCGTGCGACCATGCGTGTATTTAATGAGTCCGAAGAATCAAATAACACAACTGAACATGCCAAGTGGAGCATTTTATGCTTGAACTGGTACACTTTGTTGTGGAACCGATAATATGAAGCGAGCTGTGAGAGTTATTACCAGATGCCCCAGGAAAAAGGAACAGATAACATGAAAACCCGGCTAATAGAGTTTTCTACGGCACGAGATCTGAGACAAGATGTAAGACACAAGATCTGTGATACAAGACCTACCTTTGACTAGTGGAAGGATTCGATAAGGTGTTCACAAACGTGCATCTCACAGGGAAAGTGATTATGTGATTCAGTAACACAATATATTTGGTATATATTGTTCAGACGACAACCCCAACAAAGTACTGGCAGCGCTAGACACAACCGTATGCTGACGTATGCAATCAAGGGAGCCTACCGTACCCAAACACGTAGCAAAGAGAGAGTCGAAAGTAAGGAACGTGGCAGAGAATCGAGATGAAGCATTATTAACTGACAATTTAAGAAAAATAAAAACATCACATGTGATGAAGGCTTAGCACATACTCGGACCAAAACAAAACTATCAAACATGTGAATACGGTCTGATAGCGAATTAAGTCAATCACTTGTAAAAAAATTCCCGTTATTTAATTTTCCAAAAGCATTTAGTCTTGTCCAAAAATGAGAGAATGCGCCACAGGGATGCATGAGAGACAATGTCACACTCTCTAAACAAAAGTATTGAGAACACTCCTTTTCATAAACAAAATTATTCAATTAAGGACAGTGTACCATTTCATAAACAAGGGTATTCAACAGAGGACACTACCATTACATAAATAAAAGTATTCAGCAGAAAACACTGTACCATTTTGTATTTTCAGTATTTCATTTGTTTGTCAAAGTTTTGTCTTAGGTATGCTAGATGTGTGTGTGTGTGTGTGCGTGCGTGCGTGCGTGAGTGTGTGCGTGTTTGTGTGTGTGTGTGTGTGATTCACTGCTGTACGCTTTGCGCACAAATGACAATAACCACCTCCTCCCTTTTCCTCCGTGTATTCTGCACGCTGAGAGTAAAGGGTTGGAACTGACGGAACCGTGATCGATTGAAATGGTAAAATAAGATGGCTAACCAGTATAATGAAATCTTGTCACATTTTGTCCATTCAAACGCATGCGCGTCAAATACACTTGGCTGGGCAAGCTCAACCTTAGACCCAACTGCGATCCTGACCAATTTTTAATAACACGCACAGGGACGCACGCACGCGATTTTTTCGTCATCGTACACCTGGGTGCAGAACTGGCAGAACTGAGCCCGCGTAAAAGACTGTTGCTGGTCAGTCAACATTTGAACTATGCTCATCTCCGAAAGTAACTACAGAACTCACAGTGACATTGGACCTAGTGCTAGCAAACAGAATCTCATGCTCAGACAAGTTTAGTAGAGGAACTCCAGTGCAGGCAGTCATCTGCGGTCCTGGACCATCCCACGTTGCTACTCACACCCGAAGCTTGTGTGTCATGTGGGATCATGGGCAGTCGAAACTTGTGATTGCCCGTGTGTGTTCCGTCTCACGGGATAAAGCCCATTTGTGATTTCCCAAACATGCTTGTTCTACCACTGATATAGGGCTACATGTATCAAGTCAACAAACCGCAGGACTCGGTCTACAGTTTACAATATATTTTCAGAAATACAATTGCGTCCTACAATACAACATACGAATATTAGATTCTGTGAATTAGAAACACTCACGCCCCAACGTGTTTTGTGCATTATTTTAGAATGTACTCCATTGACTAGAGCGAGGGGAAAGTCAGTAAACTGGGAACACTCAGGCTAAAACATGTGAGCCACACAACAAGCAAAGATAAAAACGAACTTTTTATTGTGTCAGCTGTAGATGTTTAATATCATCAAATTTATGAATCAGAAATAAAATAAATGAATTAAAAGTCTAGTCTTTTCTATTCAAAAAATGTTAAAAAGTTGTTCCATATTAGACGCCTTGGAGTATAACATGAAACAGCTTGTCCTCTAATACGGAACGAAACTGCATGAAAGTATTCTTTGGACGATAATTTGGATTGAAGTAGAAAAATAGATATATTTAAAATTAAAATTATTATTGCTATACCTTTCATCAAATCATTACATCTAACGTCTTCCCTGAGGTACAGGTGGATGTAGAGGTGGAGGTGGAAATGGCAAAGGGTGGGTGGGTGGGTGGGTGGGTGGGTGGGTGTTTGAAGAAGACTAAGAGCGCTTCAGACAAAGAATCGCTGACCTTTCCCCATTCTGGCACGTGATCGTGTATTCTCGTAAACTATCCCCGCCCAAAAAGTAATATAACTTTGGGGAATATATAACAATGGGGAACTATAGGTTATATATAGGTTAGCAATTTGTTGGAGAGAGAGAGAGAGAGAGAGAGAGAGAGAGAGAGAGAGAGAGAGAACTTTCACCTTTATGGTAAAGACCAAAACTAAAACTGCAGTATTCATCTACGTAACTTTTGGGATCAACGGAACACCATAATGGTAAGCTGGAACACTCAGAAACCTTGCAAATAATACTAGTTTTCCGCAACAAGCCCTATATATTTAGTGTGAACTTACAGATGTATGGAGCACTCACAACATTTGTGGACTCAGCAAATAACAAGCAAGACAAAAATCAACAAATGCTGTACTTCTTCCTTAATACAGTTTTTTATCGCTTTTCTCGACGTGTTTATACTCAAGGGATGTCACTAGAATTTATTTTGTGCAAATTACTATTCGAAATTCCCCATTTGTCTAAAACATTAATGTTCCATATTACTCAGCTGTGGCAGGTTTACTGACTTTACCCTACTCCAGGCTCGAACAGCTTCTGGCGAAAGTAACACTACACTCACAGCTGACCATATAAGATACGAAGTGTCTCGGAAGAAATGTGCCTGCGTGCGTACATGTACGTTCAACTGGGTGTGTGTATACGAGCGGGAATGAGAGCATGGGGAGGGTGAGATATTGGTTACTAAATGTGTGTGTGGCTATGGCTTGAACACACTTTACAAGTCAGCTCAGAGAGCAGCGGTGGCCTGCCGTCTCCGGCAACGCTCTGGGCTTTGCACTGCTGACTGATATCTGAGTTGAATCGTACTTTAGCCGGCGCCTCTGACAAAGGGATAGAGGAACGTCACTGGCACCATCAGCAGCCAGGAACTACTTTGGCGGCGAACAAGACGACAGCCCGCAGGAGATGCCATCCTTCCAAAACGTTGGAGATGGATCGGCCACCCCGTCCCCGGACCAGCTTCCAGCACAAGACCCGCCCCCAGGGAGAGAGGAAGGAGGTCGGCCACAAGACACGCCCCCAGGGAGAGAGAGAGAGGGGAAGGAGGTCGGCCACAAGACACGCCCCCAGGGAGA
>SMGT01004939.1:0-21134 GCA_004794575.1 Lanistes nyassanus
GATCGCCAAATGAGAATTTAGCACTTTGGGTCATGGTACAGTATTGTGACAAGAAACATCAAGTTCATCTGCCAGAAGCTTTATTAAGGAAAATGCAGAAACAATTTAAACTCAATCTGCAGTTTATAAATCAAAGTTTATTTTAATATTTTACAAAGTGAATGAATGCCACTAGCGCACAACCCAGCAAGATGTGTAGATACTGAGACAGACACTTCCTTTACCAATTTTAGATTTCATCCCTGTCTGCTTTTCTGTCATCTCATCTACAGTCTCATCAAGTGTCTGCTGTATTGTCTTTTTGCACTGGTCAAAGATCTTGTTTGTTAAATGAGAGTCTGGTGTTTTGTGGGAATGTGACGCAACTAGCCACAGTTGAGTCATCAGTCATCCGGCATCCGCACAGCCAAGAAAGGTTTGGATTTTTCTCCATTACAATATTTTATTTTGCATTAATAATCAGCATGTGTGTGATATGATGAAGTTGAAGACTAATTATCCTGTAGGTAATGAAACTGTCAAAAACGGAAGAGCACAGACGGAACAAAGAAATCCGACAGAAAGCAGTAGGCTAACAGTACACTGCTCTTATCATGTTCACTTTTCTAAATTGAATGACAATTCATTCTTTCTTTGCCCAGTTTTTAAAAAAAAAAACGATCGATTTACACCCCATTCATCTTTAAAGTGGTCTTCTCTGTTAATCCCTTTCACACTAGCCATTTTGCCATTGAGCAAACAATATTACACAACTACCATGCACTACTGCCTACAGTAAATGTGTAGTGGCACTCAGGTAGAAGTTGTGGGAAAAGTACGAATGAAAATGAGAACTGGCACAGAGACTCTGCACACAAGTTAACCTCGAGACTGATGGGGGAAATTTACAATGCATAAACATCTTCCACAGAAATTTTATCTCTTCAGAAAAAGACTTTAAAAAAATCTTGGAATACCGAGAATCTGCAAAAAATTCCCATGCCTGAATATGATATTTGCTGATATCTCCTAAATTAGTTTTTTTTAATGATTTTGATCGAAAATCAATGATTCTTTTGTGTAAGCAGCTTTGACCACAAAACAAAGATGTCAGAAAACTGTTGTACCATAGGAGTATTCAGGTAAGCTTTTGAGGGTCTCTCGTCATGTACAGCTACAATCTCCCCTGACTGCAGCTTGATCTGTCGCTCAAGTTCATGCAAGTCCTCATCAATCTTCTGGCGTGCACTGCAACAGAAAGTTCACGATACAGCATGAGCACAAATCATGGGGGGGTTTTTCTTGCACCAGTTCCACCCCTCATATTTTATTGAATTCTGTGATAACAGGGTTCAGCTCTAAATGTCCTGAAACAGTGCTATATAATTAACTGTTATTGTATAGCATTACATCTTGAATTTAAAAAATGTGATTTCACCTCCAGCAGCCACTTTCAAAAACCATACTCAATCCTGCCAATGGAAGGGTTCTAGCATTTCACAGATCTATTTTATTATATTCCAACTGTTCAACTTCAAAATAACTGTAAAATGAGTGCACTTCCTTCAAATATTTTTAAACACAGAAAATAAGGTCCCATTCCAAAATTTGGTCGGACTCAACTTAGTTTAAATAACGAAAATATGCTACAAAGTGAACTGAAACGTACTGGGCAAGGAATTCATCACACAATTGGTCCTGTGGTTCTTGAAGCTGTAGCAAAAGGTCCACACACTCAGCAAGCTGCTTGGGAGTGGACTGTCACACGAACAAAAATTGTGTTCATCCAAAAATTGCAAGTGTGTACATGTATACACACACACACACACACACGCAGGAACGTGCATACATATCCCCCTGACTGCAATCTCTCCCTCCAGAAATAATGTTCAGACAGGAAGCAGTGTTAATAACTACATGCATGCTCCGTAACGATGAGTTGTGAACTAAGGAACTATTCAAGCAGATGCATGGAATTGCTTTCAGTCCATATTGTTCACGACAGGTACACCTCCCACTTTATTCATTTATTTTGGTATTATTCTATGCTTCCTTATATTAAGTTAATGCATCTTGGGGTCTTATCTCTTTCAAAAACATTTTTTTTAAAGAAAGCTAACAAGTTTATCTGATCCTATTGCAAAATGAAGAATAGAGATGTATTTTTTTTTAATGAATGCTGAGGGGCTAGAAACAAAATATACAAAAATTACCCCTTCACAATGGCTCACCATGTTTATTTAATTTAAACAGTTACTGTTGTTCTATGCTATATCATTTTCATACTTCCTTGTCTTTGAACTGCTGTCGAAGGATCAGACACAGCTGCTGAATGATGGCCTCACAATCCTGGTTGATTCCCTGAAAGCTTGGCATGTGGCTGTACTGATGTAGGACACGCTGGGCTTTGGTATAGTACCTGGGAAACAACAACTGCTGCACCAGCCATCACAAACTACAGATGTTGGCAAAATATAACCACTTTCTGGCAAGCAACAACTCTTTTGATAACATGGTTTGGAACATGAACATCTGTGAGAACTGAGAAGTGTGATGAATTTCTCACCCTTTCTGTAAGGTGACATGAGTTTGAGAAATCATTCCTGATTTTAATGTAACCGGTCGTCATCCAGTTAGTGTTTACTGAGTTGCTGTGACTTTGCTTACTTTTCAATCTACTTCCACATTGTTTTCAAATGAATCTATTTCTACATTGTTCTCAAGTGAATGTTACACAGAATTGATAAATCATAAACATGCTGATTGAACTAGACATAAATGATCAGATATTAACCACCAACTCATTTCTATAATGGGACAAATGATCAGAAAGGGGGTGTACACAATGGGATATTTTTACTGACAATAAATCTATGACCAATATCTGAGCCCTTGCCACAACACTTAATATATAATATCTGATGATGTGCTTATTGTGGTATGACATAAAAATAACTGGTGATATGTTAATGATGCAAAGTACTGTGAGAAACATACATTTTCACTGGAATGTGGCTGCATTATGAAAACTGTCATTCAAATGTTCAATGAAAGCAGAAGTATATATACTGCTAAAAAGAACTGAAAGGCAAGCGTAAACTGCACATGCTACTTGATGCCAAAACACAAACAGGTAGTCATAATGAATCTGAAGTGTACACCATTCATTAATGTAATCACCAACAATGCTAGAGCAGGTGCAGCATAAAATAATCAGTGTCAAAAACCTGTGCACCCTCCACTGGCCTGCATGAAGGCAAGGCACTGTTGTGGCATGGACCAAGTAAGTGTTCCTAGGGTCATGTGTGGGATCACCTGCTATTCCTGCTGGAGCAAAAGGAACAGCTTGTTATGATCAGGTGGCAGGGGGTGGTTTGCTGGCAGGAGATGGCACAGTACATCCCACAGGTGCTCAGTTGGCTTAAGGTTGGTGAATTTGGTGGCCAGTCCATGCCAGTCACTTGCTGCTGCTGCAGGAAGCTGGTGACAAGCTGAGCCCTGTGTGGTCTGGCACTGTCATCCTAAAGAATGGCTCCTGGTCCCTTGGCCTGCAGTGTGGCAGTACAAGGAGCTGCAGAATGTTGTCTCTGTCAAGCAGTGAGGTTGCCTTGTACAGTCCAGAGGTGCTCTGTAGGCCATGCTCATTGCTCTGTCATTAAATAGTTCACACTCCCTCACAGTGGCATCATGGTAACCCTCTCCCTGTCACCTCCAGACGCGGATTCTGCCATCATGAAATGATCTGGCAAAGTGGGACTCATCGACGAAGAAAACCCTGGCCCACTGCTGACATGTCCAACCAAGATGAGCCTGGACCCAGGTTAGATGAGCAGGGTGATGAGTCAACACAGAACAGCCTAGGTCACCCTGCAGGATGCCTTCACCACAGGATAGCCTCATGCAGCCAGTGTGCTGAGTGGGCATTCTGCCCCATAAAGCCAACAGAATGACAGAATGACAGGTAGAATGACAAACCTGCATTCTGTATGGACATCGATCATGGGTGAGTGGGTTGCCTGTGGTTCTTGTCTGGCAGTAGCAGTCTCACAATGTCGCAAAGACCAAATGGGATACTCCCAATCAGCAACTAACTTCCCAGACATCGATGCCTTCTTCCAGCCACCCAATCGCCCTGTCGTGTTCAGCATCACTGAATCGTCTGTTTGGAGGTATAGTTACAAACCTTTCAAACGCTTCGATAGATCCTCGCCAGACCCTCAATGGTGGCTGAATCATGTTCACATTACACATGTATTCCAGTTTTTCACCAGTTCAGTTTTGCTTTGTCATCTCCATGCATTTGGTTTGCACACATTGTATGCCATCTTGGGTACATGTTTGATTGCCTCTTGTGGTGTGCAAGAAAGTGCCAGCACTGATTTTCATGCACATTGACATTCACTGCTGCAGCATGAAACAAGGTGCATCGAAATGTACAGGGTCAGATGTTGTTTTAATGCAAATTATACAGGTCTGTAACCTGCCTGTCAAAGTGTAACTGCTCTATTAATTTTTTTTAAGAACTATAGATTAAAGAACACAGCAGAGTGGGAACATAAGTTTCACAGGCTGGACTATATAGTTCTTAGAAGAATGAAAGCTCAATTTTGTGCATAAAATACTCACCGCACTGCTTGACTGTATGCTTCCATCTCAATGCATTTCTTAAGACGGGCAGGCAGTTCAAACAGGAATTGCAACTATGGTGGAATATTAAAAAAAAATTCTTTTAAAGTAACAATTATTTCACCAGACTCTGTTGCAATTTCCATTAAAATCCTCCAGTTTCTGATTTTTATGGCTACATAAAAAGCAGTGATCTTTCATAGATACTGATATTGGTGGTTGAAATAAAATCAAGTATCTATAACTTCACAGGATAATGTTTCGTGGACACCAGAACAGTCATTCTGTTCAAGTATGCTGAAGAAATATTAGGTTACCTTTTTCAAAAGAGAGTGGACACCAGCAAGTTTTGTAATTTGGTGTCGTCGATCCTGCAGAGTATCACTAATGCTTGCTGAGAATGTTGTTATCTTAGACATGTTGGCTGCCAGGTGATCCATTTCATCCTCCATCTTTTTGAAATCATTTTTCATCTGCAATGTCAAGATAGTCATATACTTCTAAATAAAATCAACAAACAAACTGAAAGCTGTGCTTAAAGTTCTATTATTTTAAAGGCAACTAACTATTCCGACCACAATTCTTAAACTTCTTAATTCCAATATCTATTGGTTACAAACAAAGAGTCGTACCTTCCTAATGGTGTCAGTAGCGCTAATAAATTTGTTGTAATTTTCGTACACAAGCGTCTGCATGTCTGAGTCAAGGCTGCGAATCTCCTTCACCATGTTTTGCTCCTCCTCCATCAGTTCTACAAGAGATTTCTCCTGTTGATGTAAAAATGAGATAAAGGTGAAAGACTGTATTTTTTATCACTACAATTTTTTAAAAAGTGTGATTGTATATGTGTGTGCATGTGCATGTACTTTTATATGTGTATCTGCACATGGACAGCCATGTGGGTGAACTGTACATATTTAACAAAGGCAGAAGTACTCCACAGTCACCCAAAGTCACAATCATGTCAGGAAACATCTCTCAAAAATTTAACAGACTGAGGTTTCAAAAACAAAACTCTACAGATTTCAAAGCAGGAGAAAGAATAGAGATCTTTGCTGTCACAGCTCTCCACAAAGAGTACCCCGGGTGACCGGGTCTCAGCAAGACCTTGCCGCCATCACATTAACAGGGTGAACATACAAAAGCTTTTCTCTCTTTTTATTTTTGCAACATGGTTAATCTGAGGAAGGGAACACAATCTGTCAAGTCACTGGCAAGCACAAACTTTTAAATGGAACAATATGCTTCTATTTATACACACCTGGATAAGTCTACTGAGGTAGACATCTGGCTGGAACAGTGAAGAATTAATGTCACAGGGGTCTGCACTTCCTCCCATTCTACTTGCAGCACCTTTTGACATCTGGACATTAGGTTCCTCTGAGCCATTCAAGCCATAATATGACTTTAAATCCGCACGCTTTCTTCGTCCTGACGGATCTTCTCCGTCTAAAACTGGCAAACACAGATCGATATTCAAACGAAATTTTTGACTATGTCAAAGTAAATGACACTTTTTATCTCACAAATTACCTTACACTCTGATGGCAAACTTTCTTCACTGTATAGAATCTACTGAACCTGTTGGTTGATTTCATACCATGAAGGGATCTTATCTTCTGACGCTAACAAAAAGTTTACAAAATTAAGTCAATACAAAGATTCATTAGCAGCAGTGCTTCATTTGTAATCTGAAGCTGGTGAAGGTCCATGCGCTATCACTCAAGCCAAAAATAGAGGAATGTGATCATGATGACAAATTTTCGTCTGCTACTAGTACTAACTAAATCAGTGACAGCACGAAACACACTGGAAATATCGGCTCGCATTCTTCCCAGCAAAAAATTACTACTCATAATCTGATCATTCCGAAAGACGATTTCTGATTAATTTTCCTTTAAAAAAAATAACTGAGATTCGGTATTTAGTTTTATGCCTACATACCTCCTTGCCGATCTGCCATCAGAGCGATCCTACAGAAGTTGACACGAACAACATACATAAAACGAACACATAGTAAAGAAAGCTAAACAGTTAACTTTTTATCCTTATTAAATATAAGTAGCCCAGAAATCATAGTCACAAACTGTATGTTTTACGACAAAGGTCAAACTTTCTAAATCTAATAATTTTTTTACGATATAAGAGAACAAATTAGTCACTTCCGGTATGGAAATGTTATGCAGACTGCTAGTTGTGTAGTCTGCAATATTATTGTGTGAGACCAGAGGCGTTACAGCATTCCATTCATTTTCACAGAAAATGTAAGAATATCGTATGGCATTGATTTCAACAACTTATAATGCCTTTTGAGAATAACAACAGTTGACAACTCATTTGTTTATCACTTTGACGCTTGTTACTTAAGATTTGTCGGGGGTATGCAGATTTAATATTATCAGACAAGACATCAAAGATCAAGTTATCAGGATCATGATGTCTAAACATATCTACATACATAGTCTAATCATTAGGGTATGTAGTATGTTTATACATCATGATAAATGTCTTGACTGCAGACACTTGTTCACCTGTGTATAGAGAGACCTAGGGATAGTAGCAGTTCTTTATGAAATAGTAAGACTAGGATGTTGCTTGCAGTAACAATTTCAAAAGTTTCTAGATTTGTTTCCTTTGTTTCCATACAGAAAAAATGGCAGCCCCCACCCCTCTCAAAGTGGGCACAAGAGTGGAAGTGATTGGAAAAGGCGTTGTGGGAACAGTAGCTTATATTGGAACAACTGTTTTTTCGGCAGGTATGCCACCAGCTGTAGCTAAATATAACTGAATTGTCTAACATTAACAACTGTACCAGTAATTAGTATCAAATAAATAGCGCCTTTAAGAGACCTAGCCTAGGAATAGGATTAACTTCAAACCTGAGTGCAAGGGTCAGAGGCCAAGTGGGAATTCAGCCCAGGGCTAGTACATGTACTACTTTGATAGATCAGGGGCAGCTTCCTTTTACTTTTCCTTGAAGGGATTCTGTAAAGCAACATATTTCAGATGTTTTGAAAATGTAATGCAAGGCATGTAACTTGCATTTCATGTGACTCATGAACTACAAGTACAAGTCTGTAGACATCTGAAGGATTTTGTAAACTGAATTTTGTGACACCTTTTCTTCATGTGTTTATCTAAATATTTTTTGTTGTGTAAATATTGTCAAGTGAACAAAGTATAAGCCATAAGTCTGCAGAATCTAAAGGATCGTGCAAATTTAGCCCAATGAAAGCATCTCTTCTGCATGTCTTCACCTACAGATTCCTGTTAAATCATTAATATGATCCTTTTTACAGACCAATGTAGGATTCCACATTTTTGTAATATCCAGTTGAACTTTTAAGGCCATAATTTTGGTTTTTGTAAAGCAAAGAAAGGTATAATTGCTGATTGAGTGATTTCTCTCTGAAGTACGTGTAGTAGAGTTAGAAGTTTTAAATCAAATATTAGTAAACACATTATCATCATAAGTTCAGGTTTGGAATATCCAGGACATTATTGGTAATATAATGACCATGACCATGATTAAGTCATTATTCATGCATATAATTATTATATCCAATATTACGATGCATTATGGGTATTAATCTTTGTTAACACTAACAGGGAAATGGATAGGAGTTACTCTGGATGAACCAAAGGGGAAAAACAATGGCACTGTTCAAGGGAAAACATATTTTTCCTGTCCAGAAAATTGTGGAATATTTGTGAGGCAGTCTCAGGTATGACTTCCTGCAGGCTAGAAAGCATATTTTAAGTAAACTAAAATAACAGACCTGCTTTCCTTGCTTATTGTTCATGTAGAATCAGTACATTTTTCTGCCATTTTTCTTAAATATGACTACTGTTTGCCCACTAACTTGCTGCAAACATAGCATGATATTAATAGATATATGTAAATGTATTGCCTATGTGCTGCATTACACTTGAAATGTAAGGAAATATCTAAAAATAAAGATAGAAATATTAATAAGTATTTGTAATTGTATGTTCTGGTTGATGTTAATCATATACATGTATGTGTATTTATCTGGGTTTGTACACTTCTAATGGAATGCCTTAGGAGAGTTTGTAACCATTTAATTTATTTCAGTAGATAAGTGTTTGTATACTTGTGACAGGCTACCTGAGGAGACGAGAGTTTGGAAACTGTTTTAACTTGTTTCAATAGATAAGTGCCTTGGAGGATCAGACACCACCACCGTCAGTAGCCCAACCTCCTTCAGCAGGTCTGCCATCAGCAGCATCAGCTTCAGTGACATCTTCTACGCCACCATCAGCTGCAGCGACACCATCTGCTACTCCAGCTCGCAGATCTGGCCTGAGACCACCTTCAGGTTACATGTCTAGGAGTAAGTGTATCCTGTTTTGTGCAGATTGGTTGAGCGGATCAATTAAAGTGTGACTCTAGACATTTGCAAAAGGTGTAAACTCAGCGTATAAAGTCTCCAGTGCAAAAACTATGAAGAGTAGGAGCACAGAGTCATTGGGAGTTGACAGGATTTCACGAAAAATGAGCTTGATTATGCTTTTTAAAAAAAAAGTGGAACCTTTCCATTTCTTAAGGTATGGAAAGCATTGAAGGTGCCCCTAGTGCAGGAGATAGTGCTGCTACCCCTGTGCCATCAGGCATACCACGCATTCCTCGCAGCAAAGAGTCTACACCAGAAGGAGACAAATCTGCAACCATAGGCAAGACTCCTGTGCCACGACCTACAGCCTTACCCAAGTCTGCCTCAGCAACACCACCACCAGTCGAAAAAGATGCTTCTGTGGTCGAAGCCCCACCGCCCTCACCACCAAAAGTATCACCTCATCAGCTGCCTGCTCAGGTAAGATTTCAGTGGTCTTTTAGTCCCTTCTACCTCTTTCTCGATGAGAACTTTTTTCTTTCCCAGTGGAATTCATTTACAAGAATTTGCTGACCCATCATTCGGTATAATCTGGAAGATAACTGCGTGTAATCAGACTTCATAGAGACAGCAAATTTTGGTCTTATTGGTTCACTTTCACATTGCATGTGCCCCTGTTGGAACAGATGAGTGAGGTAACACACCTTTCAACATCAATCGACGAAAAGCTAGCAGCGGTGCAGAATCAGCAGGAAAAAGAAGGACTGCAGGCTGAAGTCCGAGACCTGAAGGAAAAGCTGGAGACCCTGATGCTACGACGTACTGAGGACAAGACTAAGCTGAAAGAGGCAGAGAAACTGAAGATACAGCTTCAGCAGGTGATGGGGCTTTGGCTTTTCAGAATTGAGTATTTTGGCAAATGTGTCCTGCTTCTCGTTACAAATTGGCTCCGGTCATAGAGGTACATTGACCTGGAAAAAAACCCAAACCATATATTATTGTAGCGTCACCAACATATTGTTCCTGTGCTTAGAACTGTAACTTGTCCAAAATACGTCCAAAATAAAGAAGGTTGGGGGAAACCCTGACAACAGTTGTCAGTGTCTGTGTTTGATTTTCAATCTTCTTTTTGATTAGCTTCAAGAATACAAAACCAAAATGCAGGAGACTCATGCTGATCTGCAGAGACATCTCCAGGCTTCTAAAAAGGTACCACATGTTTCTTCGTGTCTTGTATAATCATGTAGCTTTTGCTTAATCTGCCAACTTAGCAGGTGATTTATCCATGGTAATACTGATGTTGCAGTTAAGCAAGTTAGTAACTGCTATTTACCAATTTACTGTTTCTGTTGCACTTGAGGAGGGAGTCTTCAAGCTTAACTGTCAGTTGTTTGGATGAATTCGAAAGACCGACTTGTGATTAGTGTTCAGTGTGTAACCAGTCTTTTTCTGCAGGAAGCTCAGGACATACGTCAGGAGTTCGACCAGTACAAAGATGAGATGGCAGATGTTTCTGAGTCTTTGGAAATGGCGGCACTCGATAAAGAAATGGCAGAAGAAAAGGTAAGGAATGGTGATACTTTTATCTTTGTTATACCAATTTTGGCAATCTTCAGCTATATATTCAGTTTTGTTCTTTCTTTGTTCATACCCAATCTAAAGAAAAAAATTATGTTAAATTATTGATTGTTGAGTAACACCAAAATCAATGATATAAATAGTAATAAAAATTGAGTGTACGTGTAACCTGTGCATCAGGTTCTCAATGATTAAAGCAAACAATGTATTTATGTGTGTGCAACTACATGTGCATGGATGTAAATTTGCATTGGTGTGTTCTGTGTTCGTGTTTGCATATATGTTTGTGTGTGAACTTAGGCCGAGAGTCTACAACAAGAAGTGGAACATGCGAAGGAAAAAATAGAAGAACTTACTTTAGAGTTGGAGCTACTACGTGGTGAAATCAGTGAAAAAGGTGTGCAGCAGCCTTTATTACTTTTCTGTGATCGCTTTCTAATTATGAGAAGTGATTTTGTAAAAGGATATTTTTCCTTGGTAAAATTAGTTTTTAGTACGGTAAGCAGGAACCCCTGAAGCAGATCGAAGAAGAGATGTCCCAGAGGAGCCAGGTCGAGCGCCACCTCACACAGGCCAATGGGTCTGGAGACCAGTCATGTACTGTGTCCGCCTCCTGCTCTCACCAGTGCTGCCACCTCCCCCACCAGCTTGTCAATCCGATGAGTGGGAAGGCAGACAAAGGCATGGCAGTCAAGAACCACAACCCCAGGACTGGCAAAGGATAGGGAGTGTACTTTGATGGACTTGGCCTTGTGGTGAAGGAAGCCTTGTACCTGGTTGTAATGTGCCCCCTGGCTGCAACGACACTGTAGGGCTGTGGACAACAAAGTTGAAAGAAGATGTCGCCAGTGTAGAGAAAACCACATCTGCACTGATCAGCGTCCATTGCCATCCATCTTGGGCATCAGGAAGGAGGAAGGGGTCATTGACAGTCTCAACAGCTTCTCTCTCACTTGATCTCACATCTAAGCCTGGAAGGGCAGTCACCATGATAGTGTGGTCAGACAAGCAAAGCTGCCACAGGCTGGAGAACAGATGAGGGGAAGACGAGAACCAGAGGCGAACCCCACCGTTGACCATGGATGCAGCGTAAGGACGGGAAGGACTGGCGGAACAGGTAGGGGAACAACTGAAGACAGACGCCATAGGCGTGGCGTCCTCTGAGCGCTGTACATTACGTGAGTCACCTCCCCCTGCCCCACCCTCTCACCCGACACTGGCTGACATTGGAGGGGGAAGAGAATGTCTTGCACAGAGCTAATTAAATTAGTAAACAAAGTTCACCATAGAAAAAATGTCACTGTCAGCACGCTGAGCTGAAGGTGAGGGCATTCAGCACGCGTTCCTTGTCCGCGGCCGTGTCTGATCAGAAACTCCACTGGTAATGGTGCAGGTTACTGACATGGCCATCATGACTGGTGGGAGCACGGGCCCAAAGTATTGAGGCGAGTCGTCTGGAAACTGAAGCGCAGACATGAAACGACGAAAGGCAGCTTCATGCAAGGACTCTCCTTGTTAGAGGGACACCCCCCACCACCACCACCACGTGTTGCGTAAGGCATGCAGCAAGTTGTTGAAGTAGCAAGGAGGCGACCCATTGTCAATGCGGTAACCATGGCGCGCGCGCAGGTTGTTAACAGCAATAGGCACATGTGGACCAGAAACGGAGAGAGAGGAACCATCTCTCTCGACGCCGACTCACATGGTTTGTCCATGTGCGTAAGCAGAGAGGACAAGGCAGGCTGCCGACCACATCCACTTAATTGCAAAAACACAAGTCCAAGAAAACAAAGGCAGACCGAGTAGGAAAACACATCCAATGTCCACCGAGGCAAGAAGAAAACTGAAGTAATCTGTGTGGTGAGCACGATTCAGGCAGAGGCAGGGGTGGCAGTGACTGTGTGTGTCTCCACCGGATAAGGCACCCTGTAAGGTAACAGAACATAGTGTACCTTGCTACCGGTATAAAAATTGTTTTCATCTATGTTTATGTATTTGTTCATATTTTAGCAAATGCTTTTATTGTGGCATGCGGTGAGGGAAGGGGCTTAAGTTTGCTTGGCATGATTAACAAATTTGCAAGTTACATAGGCTGGCAAATAGGATATGGGAATATGGAGAAAGTGGTGCGATGCCACCACTGATATTGTGAACTTTGTGTTCAGGATCAGAAGGGGTCGCTGCAACATTTGAGATGAAACAGCTGGAGCAGCAAAATGAGAGAATGAAGGAGGGCCTTGTGAAGTAAGTCAAACATCCATCCCCCAACACTACTTATTTGCAAAGTCTAGCTGGCAGATCATGTTTTCAAAAAATCCTTTCATTTTTAAAGTGACCAAATAAAAAAAAACCACCATTGACATATAAAATCTATTTGTTTCCGTAACATTTGTATTTTTTATGGAACTGGGTTTTTAGCCCAGGGTCCAACCCCCAACCCTTTGATCTGCCCTGCCAGGAGCACAGGGCTCCAACCAGCATAGCTTTTTTTTCTGGGTTGCTGAGGCTCTTGAGCCCCCAAACCATGTCAAGGTAGTGATCCTTTTGGGGGATATAAAATCTAGCATCCCTTTTTATTATGATTGTGGCTCCCAGGGGCAGACTTAAAATTTTAGAGGGGGCTGTAGCCTCCAGCCAACGTGTGCAGCACATGTGTACCTAGAACTGTAAAGACTAGCTGGCGCAGAGTGTTTTTGATCCCCAGATGTTTTCAGTGGACAGATTCTTTTTTTGGCAGAAAGATGATTGCATAATGGCAGAAATTTGCCCAGACAATTCCCACCCCTAAATACACAATGGAACAACTAAAACAGATGTATTTCAGACAGATATTGATGAATTATGGAACTACAAACTGGTCTAATAAATACCAATTACCACATAATATTGTCTGCTTAAACATGGACAATACCACATGTAACACTGTCTACATACATAAACACAAACAATACTACCCTAACACTGTCTACGTATTACTGCAGTACTGTTGGACAGCTGCTTGGTACAGCAATATTCCTATGCTTATCAGGGCTACTGCACAGCCAGATAATAGGTTGTACTAACTTATGTGACATGCTGCTCTCATAGCAGGCGACTTAAGTAGTTGTTCTGACACTCCGTGGAATCACAAGCTCGCTGCTATAGAACCACCTCATCACTGTCCTCAGTTGAGTCGCGAGCACACTGCACTATTGCTGGACCCTTTCCCTACTGTCGGAACTAAACTCACAAGCTGATGAAGTTACTGCTCGGTGAGTTTCAGAAGAAAAGCCGATTATACAAAGGGGGAAAAAAGCCCAAGACACCGCCCACCCCATGCCTTGTTATCACCCAGTGGATTGTCAGTCCAACCGTGGTCAGCGGTGCTGCACAGGACCTAAAACGCTCCCCACCACACCATGCCTGGTGTAAAACCACCTCCCACACCCTGGTTATTGCCCCTGCCTTGTTCTATGCAGCATGGCTGACCGGCCCAGACCAAAGTTGTAAAACAAAATCTGATCCTCATCTATACAGGAGACTGTTGTGATCTTTCGATTTTTTTTCACCAAGCCTTTTTTAAAGGCATGTTGGGGGGGGGGGGGCCTAGTTTGGTGTGGTAAGCCCCCAAGCATGCTCGCCCCCACCCCCAACCGTGCTTGCCCCTGGTGGCTCCTCTTTGCTGCAACAGTCAGGAAGCCAATAGTTAAGCAGAGAACATTACACTCATCCCTGCTGCTGTGGTCTGTCTTCTGCCAGAATGCGAGACCTGTTGACGTCAGAGAAGGCAGATCGCCAACGCTTGGAAAAACAGAATGAGAAGATGCAGGCAGAAATAGCCCAGCTGCAGCGCGACAAAGAACGGCTGACTAACCAGTGTGCGGAACTCGAGAAGCAAGTTATCGAGCTGAAAGAACAGGTGAGCGGATTGAACAAGGCAGGTTGAGACATTATTGTTATTACTATGCTATGGCTGCCATTGCATTTGCAGATACAGGGAGTATAATAGAAAGGGTTGAAAACTTTTTCGGATTATGGGAATTTGTTGATTTATCCATCTTTCCATTTCTTTTTGTGATACACTTCCACGGCTGGTTACAGGTTGAAGTCTTGTTTCATGTTAATTCAATGTTTTTTAAAACCAACAATTCTATTAGGTTGTACATCTGGGTGTATATTGACACAAGTACTTAACTGCACATTTTATATGTGTAGGTGGATGCATCGCTGGGGGCTGAAGAGATGGTGGAAAAGTTGACGGAGAGAAACTTGCAGCTGGAGGAACGAATTGAGGCAATAGAAGAGGAAAAAAATGATTTAGTAAGCCCACTAGCAGCCATTGATGACAGCTGGGTTCATTGCAGACAGAATGCAGAAGAAGGGATGGGACAAGAATGGAAGATGTGGGGAATATTGCTGACAAAATTAGTAACTTTAATGCCTGCTATCATGGGAGGGTAGATCCCGCCCATTTGTTGTCCTCTCTCCAGAACCAAGCTAACGCATGAACAGACACACACCCACACATGCATCCTTGCTACTGTGGGATTAGCAACTTCATTTGCAGCATGCCTATGTGTTTGAGTGAGAACATAAATGTACAAAATTTTCACTGGATTTCAGGAAGCTCTTAATGAGATGAATGAAGAGCTTCAGGAGAACGCACGTGAAACTGAACTGGAATTGAGAGAGGAAAGAGAGAATGCATACGTGCGTCTTAGTGAGGTAAGATTTTTTTTAAGGAGTGGGTGAGAATTTTTTTTTTTTGAGGGGGGTTGTTTAACCATTCAACTGCTGGGGTTATTTTATCTGCCCTCTCCCTATCCTCCTTATGCCCCCTAGGATGCCTTTTGTCAGACCCCTGCTTTCAAAATTCAAACGCTCCTTTACAAGACAGGAACCCCCAATATAAGTATAGTTTATTTAAGTATGCTTTGTCTTCAAAAATCAGTTTGTTTTACCCTTCTAGGCTATACAGTTTTTTTTTTTGTTTTTTTTTACAAATTTATAAACATCCCCCCACAAAAAAAAAACCCAGTTGCACAGGAAAGTCCTTCTCAAACATGGCCAGCAGTGTTTGTGTTAATGCATTCATGTAAGCTGTTTTAGTTAGATTGGATATACATCTGAAAATTTCAAAACCTTTCCTCTTCATATTAAAAAGTTTACGGAGACATAAAGCATAATTGTCAAAGGCATGTTTTAATGTTTCTTAATCAGCTGTTACCAGATAACAGATTTTCCCTCCTACACATAGTCATGGTATCTGGTATTTGGTAAGGTTAGGAAAAAAAATATAAAAGAAAAGCTTTCTTTCTTAAATTATGGCATTAATGTCATTTTATTTGTACTGTCAAAGGATTTGCATTTAGTGAACGGTTTCCCTACTGCATCAGAGTGTGCTTACAGAAATGTTTGTGTTTAGTGCCAGAGAAAGATTGATGCCATGCAGGAGAGTATGGCAGACTATGAGACAACAATCAATAAGTTTCGTGGTCTGGTGGCTCAACTGCAGGTGAGTTAGTTTCGTTGATCCTGTTGCTGACCTATGAACTAATGCTAGATATATGTTTGTCGTTCAAGCTTACAGTGGGTAAGAGTCTGTTTTTATTCTTTTCATTTTTTTTTAACTTGTTTCCTTGCAGGAAGCCAACAAAGAGCTGAGGAGCAAGCAGCTGGAATCAGAAAGCAAGGCTGAAACTCCAACTATAGAGCTGTTTGATTTCAAGGCCAAGTTTGCTGAGACTAAAGCTTATGCCAAGGTAACAGTCTTTTATTTCTGTTGCAGTTAAGTTGATCCTTCATGCTTTATATGGCATTTATATTCTGCTTCTCTGCAACATGCACTCTCTCTCTCTCTCTCTCACCTAAGTCAGATGTACCAATCATTTTCAGTTGTGTAGTGTATGTTGCTGTTGGTGCTACGCTGCTCAAAAGAATTGAAAGACCAGCAAAAACATAATGATAGGTGAAGCTAAAACAAACCAGTTGTCACAATGAAGCTGGCTTGTATATCATTCATTAATGTAATGAGACCAGTGGCATATTTTCATTGAAATGGCAAGATTCCCTGCCATGAAAGACACAGCCCACATGTACAAAAGTCAGAACAGGCGCAGCACAGAATAATGTCACAAACATGTGTTCCCTCCATTGGCCTGCATGCAGGCAAGGCAGTTGTCAGTTGGACTAAGCCAGTGTCCCCAGAGTCATATCACCTGCCACTCCTGCTGAAGCAGAAGGAACAGCTCATTAAGGCCAATGTAATGTTGGGTGGTTTGCCCGCAGGCAACGGCCCAGCACATACCACAGGTAATCATGTTAAGGTCCAGTGAATTTGCTGGCCAGTCCATGCCGATCGGTTACTGCTGCTGCAGGAAGGTAGTGAGGACCTGAGCCCTGTGTGGTCTGGCATTCTTATCCTGGAGAATGGCACTTGATCCCATTGCCTGCAGCCCTGGCACTACGAGGAGCTGCAGAATGTCATCCTTGTAGACCACACCGAAGAGGGTACTTTGCACACAGTGCAAGAATGATCTGTAGGCCATGACCATTCCCTCCCAAACCATGATGGACCAGCCATCGAACAGTTCATTCTTCCTCCCTATGGCATCATGATAACGCTCACGCTGTCACCTCCATCTGAAGAATCTGGCAAAGCAGGACTTGTCGGTGAAGAGAACTCTGGCCCACTGCTGATGTTTCCAAGCCAGATAACGCCAGCCAAGCAGCACAACGACAGGTCAGGACAGGTCACACTGCAGAATGCCTTGAACGGAAGATAGCCTAACGCATCCGGTTCCTGATTAACAGTGACATTGTTGGCTACTTGCACCTGCTCTGTAAAGCTGATAAACCTGTCATTCTGTCCATATGTTGATCATGTGTGCCCATGTCTTCTGTGTTCACTGACATTTCCTGGTTGTAGCAGTCTCACAATGTCACAATGACTGCGTGAGATGTTCCCAATCAGAGACTAACTTTCCAGACTCCTTAGCATTCCTGCAGCCAGCACTTGCCCTCCAGGGATGTTTTCATCTTCAAGGCATGGTTACAAACTGTCTTTCAATTGTGTCCATAAATAGCTGCCAGTCCCTCAACAGGACCTGAATTGTGTTCACATTGGCTTGCATATTCATTGCAGTTTTTTGACTGTTCCGTTTGTTTTGTCACCTGCATGTGTTTGATTTGCACACATTGTCTTGCATCTTGGGTACATATGTTTGACTGCCTTCTGTGGTATGCAGAAATGCACCAGCCCTGATTTCCACATTACACATGACCATGACCTCCTTCCAAAGTGTAGCTGGTCTTTCAGTTCTTTTGAGCAGTATAAAATTACCTCTCACATGTTAAGGTTTTTTTTTTAACTAAAACTTTAGCCTTGTGAGGTAGATGGCCTTTGAAAGTTGAACTAACATTATTATTATTGTTATTATCGCACATTCACTCACACAGCCACTCACATTCACTTATACATATGCACTGATATGTAACAAGCATAACATGACTTTGCCCCACCTCAGTTCAAACGAGGTAAACATTCTTTGTATAAGTAGCTGTGTTCCACTTCTTTCCATTCAGACTATTGACATGGAGCTACGCAGGCTAGAAGTGCAGCAAGCCACATCTCACATCAAAATGTTGCTGTCCTTCATGCCAGAAGTCTTCCTTGGTCGTGGAGGTCAGGAATATATGTATACAAACGTGTGGTTCCATGAATAGCTGCCTATTTTTCCATGAGCCTGAACACACAGGGGAAAAATTGCAATGGCACGGACATTTACAAACCAGGTTTCTTCACTTGCATATTTAGAAAAAAAGGCTAATCTGGCACTGGTAAATTAAGTTTCACTAAAAGTTGGAAAGGTGCAATTTATACTTGATTATTGGTCTGACCTTTGATGGTAATGGCAATGATTTTTTTTATTTCTCTCTAGACCTCCCAGTTCTATTTCTATGGATTGAATCAAAGCTTTGTTTATGCTTTTTCGCAGTAGCTGTCATATCACTGCTTCGTTGAACATGAAATACTTGGCATTATTATAGGAGACCATGATGCAGTCTGTGTGCTCCTGATGGTACCTCGTATCATCAACAAAGCAGAATTACTAGCTTCACAGGTCAAAGACAAGGTACACTTTAAAAAAGTTTTTTAAAATTCTTTTTTAGTATTATTAGATGGTGTTGAATCCTTATTGGTTGTGACCACTCTAGAGCTGAAGTGTATTCTTAAAATTTTTGCAAATGAAGGATTTTATAATGGATTTTATAAGAGCTGTTTCGAAGTTTCCAGGGTGCTGTGTGTCAGATGTGGTTGGGATAGCCTAGGTATCTACTAACATCATGCATCTTACATATTGCAATTTTTAGGTTATTGGTAATAAATCTTACAGAAAGGGCGTCTCTGTATTTGTGTGTGTGCACACTCGCGTGCATGCATGTGTACATGCAGTGCATGGATGCCTGTGTGGGTGTGCTTGTGCATGCACATGTGCATGTGAAAGAGAGCATAAAGTGTACACTAGAAAAGAAGAGAGAGAGAGAGTGAATGATAACAGGGAAGGATATGAATTCCTCACCCTCATGATCAGCTGAGATTTTTTTGTGCTTTCTTCAGTTCGAGGTGGTGGAGAAGATTGAAAAGGATCATGTTCTGAAGGCTTCAAAGGCAGACCAATTCAGCTTTGCTAACCATCTTGTTCTTCTGCTGACCTCTCTCCAGACAACCATGCATCAGTATGAAAGGTTAGTTTTTGTGCAGATTCTCTCCTTTAGTTCAAGCAGCTTGATTCTTAATTTCATCTTGCCTGTGACTATCTACATATATGAATGTGTACTGCTGTTGTTTAGAAATGAATCCAAACACATTGAAATTTTGCATGTTCAACCTGTTCGTCATTTCTACTTCTCTTTGAAATAGAAATAATATTAGTGCCTGGTCAGATTTCATTTGTACTGCATGGGAAATTTTAAGGAACTTTGTTCTGTGTATATCTTAAAAGAGAATTGGTTAGTTGGTCCACATCATCTCATGGACCAAGGCTCTCTCCTTATTGGGGCAGGAGGGTTCAAGGGCAAAGGGAGATGAATGCTGTTTGCAGGGAGAGGAAAAGGGGAGGAAACCATAGTACTTGAGGAAGCCTCTGACAGCCAGTCTTGTGAGCAGGTGCCACATGCAGAAAAAATGCACATGCTAGGCATGGGATCTGAGCCCATCACCCCTTTTATCAGTGACAAGAGTGAAAAAGTGTGCTATGGGCTGGCCCCGTTCTCAGAAAAGGAGAAAAATGGAATATACAGTCATTTTTTTTCCTCACCAGTGCACTCAACAACTGCAGCGTTGATCTGTTCATCAAAGTTGGCACTTTGCTGCCAGAGATGTCTGCACATGAGAAGACCTTAGATCACTTCATTGAAATGTTGAGGAAAGATCAGGTTTGCAATAATAGTTTGGTGTTTCAAAGAGAAAAGAAATCACATTCACTTTTTAAAGTTTTGTTTTCAGTGAAAAAGAATTGAAAAAATAAAGAGCTATATTGTTTATGACCATACCAAGACCTTTCAAGACCATCATGGTTAGTCTCTATAAAAGTCATACAATTTCTGCAAAAAGTTTCTAAGCTTTACCTCCATGCTGTAGCTTCTAAAGGTTTGAGACTTTGAGATGACGAGTTGGCTACCATTATATGCAACCCATAGAGACAATAAATCTTAGATGTAAATCCTTAGATTCTTGACTCCACCAGTTACAAATACCATTCCCAGTCTTTTCACTTCTGTTACAATGTTTCCTGATGTTGATATAAAACCTTTTGAGTTAATTTCAGCAGGATGTTCCTTTTATGCGTTCTACACCATGTACCTATACAAGAAGGTAACACTAACTTTTTTTTTAATCCTTGAGCAGCTGGATGAGACTGTGTCCCTGGAGATGCTCGAAAAGTCAATTGGCTTCTTCCAGGTAATAAAAGGATTTCTGTTGTAAATAATCCTAGATGGGATTGGATTTTTTATATAAATGTGATAAACCAGTTAAATGAAATATATCAACAGAAGTACAATCCGATGAAAGATTTAATGTAATAAAAAAAACTATGCAGATAGGGTCATACAAGCCTAAAATAAATGTTTCCAAGAAATCGCCTGCACCTAAAATATTTCCGATTACACTAAACTTTCAGGGGATGTTGGGCATTTTTGGTTCTTTTAACCATCACCATTTACGAAGATGTTCATTGACGCTGTTTGATTATCTGGGTCAGACCAATGTTTAGACTTCTGTGACAACAATATTGGCTAAAACTGTAACAATTGAAGGTAGCCCCAGTTTGTCATCTTTTGCTCCATCAGTTTTTCTTGTTGTATGTATTTTGTGGTTGCAAAAAACCTTAGTTTTAAAACAGTATTTGAGAGAGGAAAATGAGTTGTTTGAAGGAGAAAAAAATATCATTGAAGTTAGTGGTAAAAATGGTGCCAAAACATGGGACAGCGCTATAGCTCTCGTGTTGGAATTTTTTGGTTACAAAGTCAGCAGAACAAAAGTCTTTTCAATGGTGTATAAACTGATGGTACCCAGATTTATGTCAGCACGAAAGAATCTGGGGGTGGGAGTGG
>SMGT01004939.1:34151-64468 GCA_004794575.1 Lanistes nyassanus
ACTGGTGGACAGGTGCGCACAGATTTCTCCATCTTTCCCACACCTCAGTTTGCCAAGGTAAGAAGTTCTTTTGATATGATCATCTTTCACGAATTTATAAATCCAGCCTTTGTCTGTAGCATTGCCACTGAATGCATTCCAACATCTTTTGCAGATGCTGTTTGAGAAAAGTGGAGAAAGCTTACAAGTGGGTCGCATTCGTGTCCCAACTCCTGGCAGTAAAGGCGAAGTCATTCCTGTCAACATTCAGCCTGATCAGCTGTATGCTATCCACGCACGATTTCTGAGCTAAAATGAGTGATTCTTGCAGTCAAAAAACAAAGTTGCTTCTATTTAGGATGTGGGTGTTGCTCTGCCGCTTCCAAGGGATCGTGCAATGTATGTTGAGTTTAGCAAGAAAGTTTGACCTTTATGGCTGTGTCAGACGAACTGTGCTTACGGTGTAAAGAATACGGTAAAATGTTCCCTATTTTGATCTTTTATCTTCAAGTAAAAAAGCTCCAGTTGTCTTCTGGTAGAAGTTTCCCTTTTTTCAATTAAGAAGTTTGCCAATGATGAAAACATTCTTCGATCTCCTTAGAAAAATTTGATTTTTCTGATATTAGTGCAGTGTGTTTCTCTTAATGCTTCCTAGGCTCATGGAGTTTGATGTTACCCATTACTTCATTTTGTGAATGCTTTGTAAAGTCTGTTGATTTTAAATCATGAGCCTGGCTTGCGTGAATTTCAGTGTTGTGTTGATATAGCATTACAAGTCCAGGGAGTCTTAAGTAGTTCAGTAAACAGTGTTAACTCTTTGGACCCGGCGCGGCATGGTTTCTAGTGACGGCCGACTGCCCGTCGAAGCCGTGCGGCGTGCAAAATTTCGACGAATTTAAAAATTTGCAGCGACGCATTTAACAACATAAGGGAAGTAAACCTTGGTTCATTGTAAAGCTCTATCATTGGTTGTTTCCCCTGCACTGTCTAAATGAGTTTCGGAAACAGTTTCGGCTTGCCAAACAAGGTTAAGTGCAGTGACTGGCCAGTCTACTTCCTACATTCAAAATGGCGACGCGCGAAGCGGACTTTTCATCTGTCTGCGGCCCTGAGCGCTTTAGATGATCTTGACAGCGACAGTAGTGAAAATTAAACAATTCCTGAAGCCTAGCCTACATAGTATACAGAGTGTAGATATTGTAGTTAAAAAAATATTACATAGTGTAGATATTGAAGTGAAAGTGTGTTCAGCAATCACCATTACCACCTGGTCATTTGTGGAGAAGTTCGCTGCAATTTTGGACACCAAAAACACCCCAATATGTGAACAGTTTGTGAACTTCAAGGGTGGAATTATGTTTTAATTCACAGTGGAACCATTCACCAACAGATTCAAAGTGGAATACTCCTGATTAGTGGATTTATTTACCTGTGTGAAGTGTACAAGTAGGGAAACCTCCTTTTGGTTCAATTTTTTTTGTGTGCAAAAAGTGACTACATTTGGCACCAAATAGTAAGTACTATTTAATATTTCTAACTAAAAGTATTGTTTGCATTGGAATTCNNGCTATTAACCACATTTTTGAAGTTTCCATAAAGGTTGTAGAATTTCCATCCCCAAAAGAAACTGAACAATTATGTGATGTAACAAGACAACTTGTCTGGCAAAGTAAAACTAAAAATCTAACCAACAAAGTGTTTTGTTTCCCTTTTTAAAACCTATTATTGTCAAAACCATACTATTCATCATCTTTTATTTATCCATCATAATCAAAATCATAATCATTCAACCAGCTCAAACTTCCAGCCTAAGACTCTCTCAAACAAACTCGTTCCTTAAACACTTTCACATTAGGAATTCTGCAAATCTTTTTGTTGAATTTTGCTAGAATCTGTTCCTCGGATTTATTTCTTGTAGCCTGTGCACCATACTCCGCAAGAACCTGGCCAAGAAATAGTAAAATTATATGACTAAGTCAGAGACAGGCATCAAGATGTTAATTTCACCAAAAAATGATGGAAAAGTCTAGAAGGTAAACAAGACAAAGGTGAGAAAAATGCCGCAAGTCACGAGGACACCTAGTGAATTACGATATGGAACCAATAGCTGGTCACCCATTCATCCACCCAAGATGAGGATCTTTGTTTCAACAACTTCTACTTTATCAATAAGCATTCAACACCAGAACAGCCTCCTCAACTAAAATAAACTCCTAAACTGTTACATGCAGTGAGAAAGTGGTATTAACTACCATTAGTTACCCTATGTTTATGCCTTGTCAGTCAAGAAATTTGTTTGCACTCTCCATTGAGAATGCCAACAGAAAACAAACCATCTGTATACAAATTTCAAATCCTGAAGACCACCTGGTCATTCGAATGCTTACCTTTTTTCTTAATTTCTTTATTGACATTTCTCCCTTAGACTTCAAAACAGCTACTATTGTTGCAGACCAGTCGAATTTCTGCCTTTTTGCAACAGCTTTTTCTGCTGCGTCGGCCTCCTGTTCATCCCCTGACTCAGCCAAATCGTGTAGTCTATTATCCTGAACGCTATCCTGTTCACATTCTGCGAGAAAAATATCATTACTAAAAAATATAATCTGTAATATGTTAAGTACTAAAATCGAGAATTAACTTACCTTTGGACAATACCATCAGATTTAGTAAAAAGTTTCCCTTCCTCATCAGTTATGAATCAGTAGCCGATTTCCATCTTGTTTACACATACCCAAGTAGCATGGCCAAAGATACAGCAACTGCAGTGACATTAGCTTATTGGCCAGGGTCAGGGGCCACCTAGGCCCTGGTGGGGTCCAGAGGTATTGTGGTGGCAAAGCCCCTCTTCCGAAAACAAATATTTTACTATAATATAAACAGGCAAATTCTAGCCTCTCCTGCAAAGGAAAATATTTCCATTTGTAGCAGCATCGTCAGAAAAATTATGTCCTCGCTCAATGATATCCGTTCAGACGGTCATATTTTCACGATGCAAGAACTTGAAGCAATGACGCCTAATGATTTGGAGCATTGCACAAGCAAACTGACATTGGAGCTGAAGTCAGAGGTGAGCTTTTGGGGGTTCCAGCCAAATAAACATACTTTTCATTCCATTGATGAGCACAAAGTTGATTTTGGCATACAGCCATACAGCTTTGGTGTGCAGCAGGGTTTGGTTTGGCATAAACATTCCAAATGGCATGCAATTCAGAAGTCTGTACTGTTTAAGCCACTCAAGTTTTAGCAGCCAAGAAAAAATGTGCTTAAGTCAGTGCATTGGATCCCCACACACCACCCAATCCTGCTTTGTAGTACAGATAGCTTCCACTCTCCATTCCCTTATCCACACCACCCCTTTTATAAAAGATCGGTTTTCCTGGGTGAGGAGGACATGGTCAGGGAATAAGTTGGCATCGGGTAGCAAGGAAATGTGACTTCACCACATCACAATACCACCCCTTTCATCGTGCCTAGAAAATCTGCTTCTGCTGTTTCATGCTCCGCCTACACCTTGTCACCAACATGCAGCTTATTCAGTCAGGCAAACGCTGGGATGAGATGTCCTTGCACCACGGAATTTTCCCCTTAAATACACTTGAAAAAAACAGGAAGAGTGGGGCGGGCACCATCTGTTCTTGCTTAACCAATTTCTGTGTTCGTCAGCTAAATTTACAGCCCGTTGGTATTGGCCCTGATGTTCATTTCTTTAGATCAACATTATCGAATCCATTCACACCACTCCCTTAAGGGCCTGCCACATCTAGTGATTCACCAGCAATTAGCCCCGACACATCTGAGCGATCCATGACCGATCTGGCTCACGCATCGCTGCATCGCTCGCCGAATCGCTTGCACAGACTTGGCGGCTGCTCTATTGCTGAGCGATTCTCAAGTGATTCGACGTTGACATGTGCCCGACCTTGAGGGTAATGGCAGAGAGTGATGTCATGAACTGAATAAGGCACAATTTTTTGTTATTTGAATTATTGCGGGGTCAGGAGTCATTCTGGAACATGCAGCCAAGGCTATACAGAAATAAAAGTGGGAAAGATGTATGGATACAGTCAATACAAACCGCATTTAATGAGCCATCTTAATGCTACACCCTTGACAGAAACGTACTTTTGCCAGCAATCTCTGACCCCAGTTGGATAGCGATCGCTACAGTGTGGCAGCTAGCCCCAGCGATCTGGGTCACCGACTGCGCTGAGCGACTCGGATTGCTTGTTCAGTCGCTCAGATGTGACAGCCCCTTTACCCTTGCCCAAGTAAATTCCCCTTGTTAATTCTGAAATCAAGACTGCCTGCAACTCAGTTTCACAACTATGCATCCATCAACCTATGCATGTGAGAGTTCCGAGATGTCCCCTTTTGTCATCAAAGTAATTACAAGATTTCTCATGTGATCAGGTGGACTTCACCATATTTATGAGAAAGAACATAAACAGATGACCACCCCAGTCAAAAAAGAAAAAAAGTTACCTTATATGTAAAATGTACTTTTTATACATTGAGCATAGTCATTACGTGATATACAAACACAAAGTCCATAGCACACACAATAGCCAAAACTGATCCACTGCTTTGCAACTGTGCTAAAATGCTGGTACTGCTGAAAACAGCTACTCAAAAGGGAAATTAAAAAAAGAAATTTTTTTAAGATGTGAAGATGACAAGAATCTTCACAGTAGATGACATTCTGCTTGGCCCAACTGAGCATGACATTCTTCAAAAAGCTGATGAACTGCAGTCTTCTTCAAACACATGCTACTTGTGTAATGCTTACCTTTATGTCTCTTTCTCTTCGATTGACAATCAGAGTCTTGCTCCGCCTGCTCCTCCTCATCTCGTTTTCTCCTTTTGCCTTTCTGCTTGTTTTCCTGCTCACCCTCCTTTGTACTGTTGTCCACAGTCTCCTCATTTACCTTGTCTTTCTTCTCTCTGGTATGAGCTTTTTTCCTCCTTTCCTCTTTTCTTTCTCTCTTGTTTAATCTCTTTTCCGAGTCTAAAACACCATTTTCTGTGGCTTCTTGTGTAAGACCGTTGCTGCATTTTTCGGACATGTCCACTTTTACTTCTTTGCTGGTTCCTGTAGGTACATCATCTGAAGATGTGGCCTCGGCATCATTCTAAAGGGACAACAGTTTGCAGGCAATGTTTGAACATAAGCTGCTTTGGAAAACTAATGATGAAAACAGGATTTTGTATCTCTTCAGAAATAAACTTGTATCATCATGGCACTTCTCAGCTCAACAAAAAAGAATTCAATCAAGATTAGACACTATTTAAAAAAAAGTCAAAGGAATTATTTGCTTTGAAATAACACATAGTTTACCTGTCCTGCCCCTGCCATCAGCAAGTCCCAGACTTGATTGATCAGTGAAGAATTATTGACTCGCATGCTGCACTTCAAAAAGTTCTGTAAAAACAATGACCAGGTAGGTTCTGTTATAAACCTTATACCAAATGCTTGCATCTGCCCAACATCACAGTTTGGTTTTTTTTTTGCATCTAAGCACATTTGGCACAGTCTTAAAATTGTAAACATCAAACCGATTGATGCTGCACTATTCACAACTACTTTTCTACCCATCCACAAGCGTAACATCCAAACTACAAGAAATAAATGAGGTCTAACACAAAGATGTTCTAAATACTATAAAATCCTAAGGCAAATCTCACCTCAAACTTCGCCTTCTTTCTTGGGATGTTTGGAAACTCTTCCAGGCGTTGCAGCAGAGCTCTCAACCCTGCATTTGCAGGTGCCTTTTGTATGGCTGCCTGAACTTTCTAGCAGAAAAAAGTATAACATATGTGATAAACATGTACTGGCATACCTCTGCAACTGACTTGAGCGGACCTCAGAATCATCCCTTGCATTACGCACTTCAAGATTTTTTTCATTACATTCTTTGATTCCTAAAACATATTTAACTCGTACTGCTGGATATAATGAAATACCCAAACAAAAATCATGCTCAAACTCAAAGGATGCATAGCTGCCACGAGCTATACTGTGCTCAACAGGGAACACCATAATTGTGGCCCATCGCACTGCAAAGGTTAACCTTTAAGGTGCTGAATTTTGTTAGGCTTCTATCACCCACTATTATTTCAGATAACATCTCATTCATTAGTGGTTATCCCTCTCAATTATATACCTAATTGTTCTTTTATTATACATCTCTGAAATTCTGCACACAGGTAAACTTTTGTATGTTTTCAACTTGCATGTAACTTATTAAAGTTTGTACGATAAAACTGAAAATGAAATGCAAAGATCACTCACCAAGAAAAAATATGCTGAAGTTTAATAATGCTGTGGACTGGACTTCTATGATTTAAGAACATTACAAAAGACATTTATTACAATTTTTTAAAATCTAAGTAAACTAAATGTACCTGAATCCACTGGTCTTGCTTTGCTTCTCCCTTATTGACTTTCGGCACATAGTTTTTGCCTGAATACTTCTGCTCCTCACTCATACACTTTGTGTGGCTTGCATAGCTGTCTCCCCTATAACAAATATTCCGATAGTGATACACTTTTACCTTTCCAAAATCAGTCAAATATTTATACATATACTTTATGTCAGTGTTTTAACAACTTCTCGTCAGTGCTTTTGGTATCTTACATCTGTAAATAGACAACAACCCTTCCCACACCCACCAAAAATTCCATTTCAAATGGCAAATGATTTGTCATATAGAAATACAGATGTCCATGCAACTTGTAAGTTGACATCAATGACGTAAGACATCAAGTCTTGCTCCATAAGCTATAAACTGCTTATTGCTTGCCAACATGCAGTGACAGCCATCCCAGAATACAATGGGTTTAACCTGTAGGCTTTACACCCTGGTTTTTACATTTAAAAGAATTGTGTACCACACCACAATAGTAGGTGGTCTGGCATAAAGTCATCAGAACATAAACATGCTGTGCTCATTCTAAAACATAAAAGACACATTTATCCTAGCTATAATTAAATTTCTCAACATTGTTAAATGGTTGTTAATGCAAGTGTCTACTATAGTAAATTGCAGTTTAATCAATGTGATTCCAGGCTCTAGAAGCAGGCTCAACAGTACAAGGTAACAGCAAGATTGGCAAGACTGGTGCTGATACTGATATCAGCACCAGGAAAAGGCCATGGTTTCTCACCTGCCAATCCTTGTCATGAAGCCACTGGCAGCATTAAGCTACCCTCATGCCAAGTTGTACTGCAGTTTGCTTCAACCCCAAAAATGTGAAGTTGTCATATATGCAAAAAGCTATACAGTATGCTGCCTATGTTTGTTCCCTAAGATATTCATCAATTAAGATTAAATATGATTGTAATAACTCAGTTGTTAGTGGACAAGTCAACTCACTGTGGTAGACTAGCAAGCTCAATGTGTTTGACAAGTCAACTTGGACAAGCTGAAATATGGACAAGTCAACTTGGACAAGCTGAAATATGGACAAGTCAACTTGGACAAGCTGAAATATGGACAAGTCAACTTGGACAAGCTGAAATATGGACAAGTCAACCAGGATCTAATGAAGCAATCTAAAACTGTACACGTGACAAATTTACCCACAACCCCCAGAGCCCTCGGCCATCAGTCAAAAGAGCAATAGGGGTTGAACTGCCTAGGGGCAGGGGTAGATCAAGTTCACTCTAGGTGCCTCTACATGCCAAGCTAGGAGGAGCAAGGAGGCATGACTACAGTTGTCTCTGTCCTGGTTGGTTGGTTGGTGGGACATCTTGATGACCCCATGGGTGTGAATCCTGCATTATATTTGTAATGTATGAAATTTTAAAAGGACAGTTTTTAAAATATTTGTTGCCGAATCCTCTGCTGTAATGTAATCTTCTATTAGAATGTCAGCACAAACCACTCCGACAGTCATCTGTTACAGCGACCCTGCTGAAGAACACTGTGATGAAGGGTGTGGTGGTTAAGCCTTCTCACGGTTGCTAGCACAGCCTTCCACAGGGCTTGTGTGAAGTCCTGTATTAGCTCTATTTGTCCTGAGCAAACCAGTTGCTGCAGTGCAAGGTACTCTTTGGGGGTGTTTGATCCCCCAAGACTGGTGCGCAACTCTTGGCACATGTTCCTCTGCTGTAGAAAAGCCATCTACACTGACCGGCCAAAGAAGGAACCACAGAATATGAAGGAGGAAATCAAGGGATGGAAGGATGAAAGGAAGACAACTGTGATGCAGAAGTAGAAAATCAGCTTTGAGTGGCTGTATTAACTGAGTTCAAGTGCGTGAGTTAAGACGTCAACAACTGACCAGAAAATGTTGCACAGTAAGGTGTCTGTGTGATGTCAGTAAGAGCACCTAGTACAATCCTCAGTTAGCACTGTGTCCAGTGGCAAAGGACACAGAGGAGAGTTTGATTAGAAGTCTGCAGTCACCAAGGAGCTGCCAAGAAGACCTGAGGCGTCAACGTTCCAGACTGCAAAGAGGGACACCCCATTTGATACAGACTTGTGCAAACTGTGCAGACAACCAGGTGACGAGTGTTGTGTGTTCAAAGTGGTCCAAGTGTGTGTGCAAATGAATCAGGTACGTGTGTCTTGATCTTGTGTTTAGAAGGGCAGGTGATGGAAGGAATTGTATGTTGAAAGAAACCCAGGAGTCATACTCTTGTGAGCCTAGATATTCTATTCGGTGAATACTCGCTATATGTAAATAACATTTCTCTTTTTCTTTCACTGTATTATGGAGTCTGTGATTCTTTGTTCGTGGGGAGATTGTAGGTGGATGGAGGTTTCATGGTGGGGTGAGAGAGGAGTGATGAAGGGAAGGAGGAAGACTGGCCTCCCAAAGCACACTCCCACCTGCTAGCCCTGTAAACATGTGCTGCATGCAAAAAAAAAATGTATGACTATGAGACTAAAATAGTCAACAGACATGGAATCCAACCTTTGTCTCTTTGTATCGGTAATAAGCAAGTGTTACCGCTATGCTACGGGCCACCCTAAGTAAATGGGAGGATACTGGGTCTGAGAGATTCGGAGAAAGAGATCTAGCTGTGGCAAACTCACCAGAACTCCTTTCCACAATCAACACAGGACAGAACTTCACACTTTCTACATTTTGTCATATAATGTTTTTCAACTTGGTTCTTCTTCAAAGATTCTCCACAAGCGTTGCAATTGAAAAACACCATGCTGCAAATATAAAGGTTCATACAACTTAAATTCTGGGCATCGTATAATAAAAAATTGTTATGTATATTAATTATATTACAGTTATTGTAACAATGTAAGACAGTGCTACTTAACAGCCGCCATGCAAAACCTCATAAGATGTGACTGATAATGCGATACACAGCTGATTTCAAAGTATAATGCTTCAACGCAATGCGATGACTGATTTAACGACAACTCGATGTGATTCAGAAAGTACTCGAATTCGAAAAACGAAAGGATGTGCACAGCATACCCTAGCAATAGCCCAAGTCTAAAACATCAAAAAGGCTGAAGTTATACTTAACCTCAATTAATTATAGTTAAGCTTTAATGATGCACTTTTACTGTTGTGCGTGCAGCATATTGCAGTTTACCTTGTCTGGCTCTTAGCAGCTAGAATTAGAAAGCATCGATACGTGCAAACACGTGTAGGTTCATTGCAGGAAGTGGAATTACGCGTGCGCGATGTAGCTTTTCACCTTTTCTCTACTGTTTAAAAATTGTTACGGCGGTCCCTGTTAGAGTACGTAAATTTTCATGGTGGCAAAAGAAACCGATTTCACAAATACAGTGCATATATTGACTACTGTTATTTTTAATAACACATACTTATGAAACTAAAGAAAGATGCAGAGACTGAAGAAACTGGTACTTTTATTGTCCGATTCAGAATCTAGATCTAATCTAGTGTTATTCTCAGGATCGCTTTACACTTAAGAGTTTGTTTATATCTTATCAAGAAACATAACAAAATACACGCGCTTCTGACTATTTCTCCCCCATTTACATATCATTTAATATCAAGGCTTCACACAGCGGCTGTTAATACTCAAAACATTCCAAAAAGCGCACGTGACTGCTTAGGAATGCGGCTCTTCTGTTAAACTCCAACTGATAAATAGATACTATATCATGTGTATGGAATAATGCTAGACAGGCTTGCCAATGGGATCTTAACGAAGTATTCGTCTGTCCATTTCTCTGTTATGCTTTGCGGTTTGTAAAGAATATTTGTACTTTTTATTTCCTCTCCCTTTCGGCTGTTAGATTATTGAGTTCGAGCCTTTAGTGAACAACCGGAAATAACTAAGGCTAGAGCTTGCATGTTGTTAGTCATCGCCTCTAGGTGTGTCGGCAGGTACGTGATAGTGGTTCCTGTTTATTATTATTGTGTTCATCAGTACGTAATAATTTATATAGAGTTTTTGTATAAATAGTCAGTTTATCGAGTGTATGTCTGAAATTATTTGAATTTGCAGGGGTTCTTATCGTTTTATCTTAACTAGAGCAGTAAAAATAAACCCGTTCTTCAAACACTGGACACTAACAAACATACTTCATTACTTGACGAATTTTAACCACAATGTATTTTCGGGGTTTTTTTTCTTTAGATTGAATTTCAACTAGAAAAATGTCAACGGGTTCAGTGCTACAGATTAAATGGGATCCGAAGAATTTAGAGATCCGAACCAAGTCTGTAGAAAAGACTCTAGAACCCCTTGTTACACAGGTCAGTAGCAAATTTCGTCTGCTTTTCTACTTGATGATGCCTGCTCTCCCTCTGTGTGTGAGAGAGAGAGAGAGACAGAAAGTGTTTGTGTATGTAGGCAGTGCTGGGATAAAATTTTGGCATAAGTAATACCAACAGGACATGTATTTCTATTTGATACCTAAACACATTTTAGTGTAAAAAAATGATGGTTTTTGCCTTGCAAAGAGTGGTTGTCAGTGATACATTTGCCTTAGTTTCTATCACAGGTAACCACTTTGGTGAATCAGAGTGGACCATCAAATAAAAAGAAAGGACGTTCAAAAAAAGCCCATATTTTAAGTGCAGCTGTTCAGAAAGCTACAGAGAATTTTATTACCAAAGGAGAAGAAATTGCAGAAGAAAACCCAGAGGTTCGAGCAGATATGATAGCTGCTATCGAGGAAGTAAGAACAACAGGTAGGTTAGGGTTATTTTAGCATCGAGGAAGTATGAACAACAGGTAGGTCAGGGTTATTTTAGCATCTAAATGTTATCTGACAGTAATAGACACACACACACACACACACACCACTAACAGTCACAGCTTTACTAATATTCTGATATTGCGCTTTATCTATCACAGTAAATCTGCTGTTGTCATCATCTTTGGCATTTCATCTTTAAAGTAATAGAATAGAATAAAGTTATATACTTAACACATTCTTGAATGAAAACATATATAGAAGACTAGAACAGTAGAAGCAAAGTGACTCGATCTCTAAAAATTGCTTTCAAAAACAAAACTGTTACAGAGATGCACGATTTTTGTTATAATTCTAGTTGTTGCAATAAACCTTAAGAGAGAGAGAGTGACCTGACAGAGCACACAGGAGTGAACAGGAATGAATGTACACCATTGCACTAGCATGTTTGTTTTGGTGGGTAGGATTAGCAAATAGCATGAACTGAAAGTGATACATTAGAGGTAGGCATGGACTAGGAAGGTCAAAAAGATAAATCATAGAACAGGGGTTGATAATTTTAATTGTTGTTTAGTTAACCAAATTTAGAAAAACAAATGATTAAGATGATATGTATTTTATAAAAATTAAACAGGTGAGGCCATGAATGAAGCATCTCAAGACTTCGCTGCAGATCCGTGCTCATCGGTTAAGCGTGGTGCCATGGTAAGAGCTGCCCGGGCTTTGCTGTCTGCTGTCACCCGACTGTTGATTCTGGCTGACATGGTGGATGTGTACCTTTTACTGAAGTCGGGCCATTCTGTAAGTGTATTCTGCCTCCATCCATCTTTTATCTCTTACTGCTCTTCCTATCAGCCCCAACCTATATCTATTCATAGACATTTTTGCTGTTTTGTTATCGGTTTTCTGGTGCTTCAAATGTGTGTTTTTAAATGTTTTGAAGATGTTTTAGTTTTATTTTGATTTTTATATATTGACATGTGACTTTTAAAAAAATTACTATCAATTCTTTTATAGATGAGATACATGTTTCATCCAGGTAGAGGATGACCTTGAGCAAATCATGAATGCAACCAGCCAGCAAGGCTTAATGGATAGTTTCCGTGCATTTGGAAAGAGCGTTGCACAACTTTCACAGCTGGCTGCAAAGAGACAAGCAGTGAGTGTAGATGTCTGTACATCAAAAACTAGTTTAGGAAATTCTATTTGTAATGTTGATTTTTAAAAAAATATTCTTTTCTAAATACTTAAACATTTTGGTTCTGAACAAGGTGTTCATTTTCATTAATTTTCTGCACACACTGGGGTTAAACTTTCAATATTAAATGAAAGAGTGCACTTTCAGCAACTGCAAAGAAAAGTGAGGTGCAGTCAAAAGTAGGGTGTATTTTTTTTCTTCCTATTATGTGAGCTTCATCCACTTAAATACAGTGCTAAACAAACTAGTTGAAATGTTTTCAGCAAAAATGGGATTTATTTGGGGGAAAAAAAGAGTCATACCTATTTTATAGACAGCAGATGTTCACTGCAGTCATAGTAAGAAGTTGTAAGGTTATGGGAAGTGTTGATTCGCACTTTATTGCTGGGGGATTTTTTTTCAACTTTATCGAGCAGCATGGGAAGTTTTGTAAGACAACCTGTCAAATAAAACACTACATGTATTAGTGCATGCACACGTACCCTATGAAATTAGCTAATGTCCATAGCATAACAACAAAGGCTGTAAGTATAAATAAGCAGCATTTGTAATAACATAGGAACTGAAATGACAGTTTTTAAGTATTTGGAAGAAGATGAATGTGCTTGTTGGAAAGATAGTATGCCAAAGTAGTAAATAGTAATGTGTTTGCACACTTGTATGCAGCAAACAGACATGGCAAGAGACTGTCTGCCCCTAAATTCCATCATTGCCCACTGGAATGAACAAATGTCTAAGCACACTGTGTTATACCACAGGATCTGAAAGATCCTCGGCGCCGTGATGAGCTGGCAGCTGCCCGTGCAATGCTGAAAAAGAACAGCATGATGCTGCTGACAACATCAAAGGTAGCTGTGATCAAGGCTTTTATCGTAGCTTTCAGATCATCTAGCAATGAATGCCATTCATATTTTAGTTTTCCCATTTGTGTGTTGCAATGATTTTATTTAAGACCATGTCATAAATTTGCATTTCTTCTTTCCTTTTATTTAGTGGAGCTTTGGTATGGGACACTTATGCAAAAATAGATTGTTTTTTAGACAGTACAGAGACACTTTTCTTCGTCAAGGACCAAAATTCTCATACAACTGCTTGTATCAAAATAAACATAGAAACTTGGGACATGTCAAATGTATAGGCATTTAAAGCCTAGCATGCAGTGAGTGTTAATGCATTCCGTCATCAGGCATATGTACGTCACCCGGAACTTGCTGCAGCCAAAGCCAACAGAGACTATGCATACAAGCAGCTGTGTGATGCTATCAACATAATTACTGGAGTGGTACAGGCCACAGGCTCTTCAGATGCTCATCCCTATGAGGGACCTGGTGAATTGGCTGCAGCTCTCGATGAGCTTGATGTAAGTAGTGGACAAGTCTTCAAAAGTTTTTCCTGTGCATCTTAGCTACATTTCAACAGTTGTTGTGTACAATACATAACTAGAAATAATGAATTGTATAATAATATTCGTGCTGGGATGTATATTATACGTATGGTACTTAGTGGGATAGATGCAGTACAGATCAGCATAGCACTTTCCCACTTAAGACAGGTCTGGGAATAGACATCTAGTGCACTCAACAGACTGGACAGCAGACACATAAAATGTCAGAAACACTATTTTGAGCTGCCCGGCACTCGGTTCCCCATCTGCAGACAGAGTATAACTGAAAACATTCACTGTCCACAGAGGTCATCACGAGCACAGCCACATGAGTAAACCACAGGAATTTGACATTTGACATCTAGGTTAGATATATAAGCCCTGGTAGGACCAGTTGGGGGACAGATACAGATGGATAGGGAGATGGAAAGATAGATGAGAGGAGATTATAGCAGGAAGCACCCAGGCCATGGGGTTATGGGCAGAAAACTGTCATCTTCATGCTAACTATCATGCCATAGAATTCAATGATGATTAATAAAACCTTGAGCTGTGACAATGTTACATTTGTCATTTTGTGGTTTTGTAGAGGCTTCAACATGTTATAAATGTCTCTATCTGTTGGATAGATAATGAATACTTGGCATTAACAGTTGCCTCATTGCCCTGTGCAACTAAGTTTAGTTGTCAGGCAAGAACTTTTTTCCCCACACAACTTGCCACACCAGACATGAACATATTTACAAATATTTTTCACTAGTTGTTACAGCATAATGTTTCATTAGGTAGTTCATAACTTTACTGCAACTTGCCCATCACGGGTGAAAAAAGTGAATATATGTGCGGTACTCTTGATAGGATGGTTCCATTGCACTGTGCAGCAAAAAATTATCATGGATCCGCTGGCTTATAATGAGGTGCGCACTCGACCTTCATTAGAGGAGCGTTTAGAAAGCATTATCAGTGGTGCTGCTCTCATGGCTGACTCATCATGCACCCGTGATGACAGGCGAGAACGCATTGTGCAAGAATGCAACGCTGTACGACAGGCACTGCAGGATCTGCTGACTGAGTATGAGAAGAATGTGAGTAGCTTTGCTTTTCCTTTTTTTTAAATCCTTGGCATTTATGCTTTGGTGTTATTAGTCCTAAGGATGGGATATGCTTATCATGTACAATGTCTTTCATGAAAGAGTGACTTAGTGCTGCTATATACTGTGTGAAGGACTAAAGTCAGTTTTATTTACACATCTGTAAGTTTTTAGATTATCATTAATTCTTATGCTTTGTGCATACTTCTGTGCACAGTTATGCACCTTGGGGAGAGGTGTATGTAAGAGAGAGAAAGAGAGAGAGAATGGATAGCTTGGTAAATACTGTTGAGCCATCACTGACTTATTTACATCTTATATACAGTGCAGAAAACCAGCAAGGGTACCAAAATGGGTAAATGCCGCATGTATGATATGCATGATATTGCAAGTGGAAAGCAGAGCTCGGTAGATCCTATAAATCTGTTACTTTCTGGTAGGAGAGGGGAGGTTAAGAGGTCTGAAGCATAAATAATATCATGTATTAAAGGCAGGGCAACTACTTGCTCTGCTGTGCTAATGTCAGCCTTGAGCAGTCTGCAGTTCACTAACTCCACCACAAATTCCATGCATTTTGGAATTAAAACTTCCATTGACTTTTTTTTAACCCTTAGCATGCTGAAATTTCCTTTGGGTTCTATTCACAGCACCAAATTTTTGTGGTGGACACCTTATTGAGGAATGGGCACCTCTGTTAAATCATGTCGAAAATGTCCTTGTAAAACCCTGAAATTTGCACGCGTAGGTTATTTGTATTTGGTCATTTAGCATGGCAAAAAATGCATAATGTCTATGGTTTGTTTTGGAGGGGTGATTAAAACATCTGGGGGGGAAACACAGATTTTTAAAGGGTTTGTTTGGTACTTTTTAGTTTTAATTCATAAATTTTTGTCAACCTTCTTGGGAGGTAAGTAACACTTTGTAAATACAGTGCATCTTGTGACCAGTTTAGAATATTTTGAAAGGCTAATAAAATAATGTAGATGATATTACTAAGAAATAATAAATTCTTATTTCACCTATATAAAAATAGTGGCTTTCACAGTGTCAGGACTTACTACTTCAAGCTGCTTGTATTGATTGAATGTTAAGGTTTTTCTTACTTTCTGTCATCCACATAAACAGTTTTCATTGAAAAGAAAAGACAGAAACATTCTTATTTATTTATTGGAAATGGCTTTTATCTACATACACACTCCACCTCCTACCTCACAAAGTTTAGTATCCAGTCTTAAGAACAAAAGTTTCTCACAATTCCCATTTCTTTCTTCATAATTTACCATTGGAGTCATGTTGCATGAACTTCCAGTTTTTCTTGTTGATTTACTCACCAAATATTTTTATAAATTGAGTTTAAGCTATAAAACAATTCAGAAAATTTCATGCAGTGACCTTGTCTGCTGCAGATACTTAAATCACCAGAACACTACACAGCCGGAAAAAAAATTCTCTTCACGGGATGCAGTATCTAAACTGAGGCTCCACTACTTAAGCATTACTTTCAGGGTTAGGGTTAGGGTGATCAGTGATCAATGTACACAGCCTTAGTCAGATTTAGATTTTGATGTTTACTTTTGTTGCTTTAAGTCCCATCGTAAACAGGATGCATATGGGGATAGTGGAGCTTGAGACAACACACAGCTGTTGCAATGTATTTACAGGCTTCAGTCCCACCCAGTCACATATACTGACAGCAAACCAACCAGCCCTAGTACTGTTCCCTATAGTGGGAGTCATCTGGCAGGGCAGCTACTAGATCGTCTTAAGTATTACTTGGCCTTAAAAGTGGACAGCTTAGCCATTAGACCACCAGGGTGGTCAGTCAGTGTTATTCTGGTGCATTGATGCATCTAGAGTAAGTTGCAAAAGAAGTGACTGTCACAAAGGTGTACCTTCAGTGTGCTTAAGGCTATAGGAACTTTGCTTGCAGTAAATTGGGGTTTTGGGGAGAAGAACTATTTTCCATTAGACATGTTGCCATAAAGCACAGTGGCTTTGACGTGCTTAGTTAAATGTGACATGGTGGTCTAGACACCAACCAAGAAAGAGTCTTAAGTGATCCTTAATAATTACAGAATCATAAAAACTGATAGTTAAAGATACTGTTAAAAAGTCACTATCAGAGATGAGAATTATCAGGAAATTTGGAAGCTCCTTGGACAGTTCTTGATAATGTGCAAATCCATTGAGAACATTTAGAGGTATATATATATAGATGGTTCAGAGACCTGTGCCTGTTCGGTAATTTTTTCTTGTCGCAATACTGTACCATGACCCAGAGTGCTGAATTCTCAAGTTAGTGATCCTTAACTGCACCTTTCAAACACAAATTTTGTACGCCAACCCTGGTAAGGCCCCCTCCACGCATCCACACACCCCATGCGATCTACTCACTGGCCAGTTTAAGCTGACTTTCTCAAGCGCCATGGCTGATGTCGGACATCCCTCTGTCGGCTCCCATGGCGTGGTCTTTGACGTTAGTCTTCCCTACTGCTGCACGCTTCTTCTACTGCTTTGACAGCTGAAAAGGAACATGAGTTTTCTCCATTTTTCTTGTTTTTCACCTGTTTGCTTGTTATTTTAAGCTATATATCATTATGCATCTTTTATCGCTTTTTGCCTCCATGCATGACGTCAGTGTCTGCGTGTGTATTTGTTTAGTTGTGTGGCTGCCCACCTACTTTCTTGATGCTTTGCTTACGTGATTGTTCACTTTAGCTTTGCATTGTTACCGTTATTCGGTTTTTGTTGTGGCCTTACTGGTTATTAACGTAATGACACTGTATTGCCTATTAGCGGTGTGTGTATTACCTGTGTGCATGCAGGATTTTCTGGTGTTTTCTTGTGACACTTTTGATATTTTTATACAGATTTTCTGACTGCTGCTTTGCCGTTGTTCCTCTTTGGTCACGCTCTGCTTCCAGGGGTCGGGTCTTCTGATGGTTTGGCAACATGTGGACATGCTGGGTGACGTGGTCTCCCTGTCCTTCCACCGTTCCTGTGGGCCCTACCTTGCTGGCTTTCTGTCCGCCACCTCTGCTCGGTCCTCTGCATAGCCACCCTGCTGGTGTCCATGGTGGGTTCCACTGACGTCACTCGGCCAGTTCTAATCTCCTGGCCTCCTGCGTGGAGGTTCGCGATTTTGTTCCTGTGAGGCCCCACCCGCTGCTCTCGGATTGGAAGGGGCTGAGGACGTGCTAGTAAGATGTTCCCCGACAGCGGTCAGATGTGATGGAAGGGGAGATCGCGCTCCTCTACCAGTCCCCTTCCATCTTCATGGGCAGAGGGGTTCTGGTTCGAGCCTTCTCTCCTGGCCACTCACCGGAAGCGTCAGTCACGTCCAACCATCCCCTTCCTCGGACCAAAAAGGCACCAGGTTTGGATTGGGATGCACCCCTTGTTCTGGGTTGTGAAGCATAGGTCAAATGCCCACTTCCAGCAGGTGTCTTTGCTCCTCCATCTTTCGAGACGTGAGGCGGAAGTTCGCACACTTCCAGTGCTGGCCAGTCCACCCAGCGGTAGTGACCCGCCACTCCCGGTGCTGGTTGGTGCATCTCCTCGTCCAGTTTCACGGTGGCCATAAGATCAGCTCCTCTGGCCTTGCTAGTTCCAGTTGCACGTGCGATCGCCCCTCTGACACCCTGGTTTTGGCCACAGGCCACACTTCCCATGGTGGGGACATCACTTCTGAGACATGCAATGGAAGTGGCCCTGCTGGTTGGTACACCTTTACCTCTGGTTCCATGAGCTCACCTCCTTCGGCCTCGCTGGTGCCAGTTGTGGTAGCAGTCGTTCCCTCGGCCTGCCCCAGTTTGACCACCGGACCACTCACTTCCGATAGCGTAAAGGGGCGGAGGGTCGCTCCTCTGTAGTTTTCGACGCTCTGCTGCATTTCCACACACTGATTGACTAGCCGCCACTCATTTTGCTATACCCGCTTCCATCACAGTGGGCTACCCACATGGTTCCCCCACCCAGCGGTAGTGACCTGCCACTCCCGGTGCTGGTTGGTGCATCTCCTTGTCCAGTTTCACGGTGGCCATAAGCTCAGCTCCTCTGGCCTTGCTAGGTCCGGTTGCATGTGCGATCGCCCCTTCATGCACAGGCAGCTTGCTCTGTCCCAAGCAAGGCTTCCAGGGTTGTCAGGCAACCTCTTGAATGTGGACCTATGCCCATCACAGACCTTTGTTTTTCTGTGCTTAGCTTTGGACATGGTGCGCTCAGCAGATCCTCGGTGCACCTTGAGGATTAGCCCTCGCTTAGTGAGCGGGCTGACTACATTTAATAGGGATTCTCTGTATGCACACGTGCACCAAGGGCTAGCTGTGTGAAGACTAGCGCCGTTATAAAGAAAGGGGCGGCAGATGTTTTTGAGGATCTGCCAAGTTCCTTTCTTTCGGCCCTCTCTTTGCTACGTGTTTGGGTACGATAAGCTCCCTTGGTCACATGCTTCTGCATACGGCTATGTATAGCGCTGCCAGTACCAACAAGGTCCACCTTTTTTTTCTGTATCTGGTGTGCTAGTGAGAAGTTTCGCCATCATCTCTATCCTTGTCAGCTGGGTGTCTATGAGTGTTGCTATGCCACCCTTGTCTCTGATGTCACTCATGGCATCACACTGTTCCAAGGCCACGCCCCGCATCGGCTCCCCTCCTGGGACCTTGGCCACACTTTGCACACCTCTGTAGGAGCTCCTCCCTCATGCTTCCCTGCGGGATTGAAGACGGTTTTTCTCGCCATGCTGGCTTCCAGTTGGCGGGCCCTCTCCGGGCCTGCCTCGGGCCTTACCAGGGTTTGTGTACAAAATTTTTGTTTGGAAGGTTGCGGTTTAGAATTGCTAACTTGAGAATTTAGTACTCTGGGTCATTGTAACTATTGCTAAAGAAACTCAAATTTATTTAAGAAATTTGTATTTTTCTACATTCTTATCTATGATTAAAGTATACTTTTTTTTTTTTTTTTGCTTTGTGGATTTTTCCATGCTTTTTTTCACATTTGAAGCTCTGTGATTAATCATTTCCCACTGTGTTCATGGCAACGATAGGCAGCATTTCTGTTTAGAAAAAAATCACTTTAAAAAGTGCTGAAATTTGTTTTTGGCTGGGGACTTTGTCTCCTCTTGGTCCCTTCGTTAGGGCACTGCCCCTGCAGCCTGCTGGGACCTATGTGGCCCCTTGACCCTGGTGTTTTCAGGAAATGTCCTCTTCCCTCATTCTCATCTCTGACTGTGGATGACTGTGAAATCTTGGTAGATGGATAGATAACACTTTGGGGGATAGAACACGTTCACACACTCTGCATTCTGTCTTGTTATTAGATTATGAGTCGTTTTAATGGAGCCTGATGTTATCTAGCGCTATTGCACTATGGTTCAAATTATTAGTTATTGCACTATGGTTCAAATTATTAGTTATTGCACTATGGTTCAAATGGGCATGGCGGTCTTTGCTATACACTGTCAAACTGCCCATTGTTGTGGCAGCCTACATCACATGAAGCTCTGATATATTCTTTCTGTAAATGCTTGGCATAGCTGACATGTGAATTGCAGCCTGCTTGGAAGACCTTGTCTTGTTTAATTTCACTAGTCACTTTTTCCTCCTTTTCGCTACAAAAGGAGAAAAAAAAAAGCAGAGAGTCTTGGGAGGGAGGGAGAGAAATGAGGAATACCTGCATGTATGCATGCATATATGCATACATTTGTGTAAAATTAGGAACTACACATCTTTCCCATGGCTTCTGCCCTTTAAATTTACATTATTCAGCATGCACCCAATAAAATTCTGCTTGAATGCTGACGACTGCTTTTCCTAGCATGTTTGTGACATGCACAATATTAATAATTGTGGAGTGTATATTTCTTTGCCACAATTCTAAGTCTAGTTATCATGTCAAATATGTCAGGCTTCGATAATTTAAAACAAGGTTTGTGCAGAATAAAGTTTTATCACACAGATATATTGTCTGTCCCCTAAAGAATACACACAAAGTAAGGAATGCAAATGCTTTCCAAAGTGTACTTTGTTCTAGATTCTGTGAATTGCGTTTGACCTTGTAGTTTGTTGGTCCTTTGAAAAAGAAATATTTTTGAAAATTTGTGCTACATGCATTTTATCACTTCTCAAGTTCAACTTAATATCAGATAATGTGAGATTATTCTTCATTCTGTTTCTGAAGTTGATATATTCTAGAATATTGACCATCTTTGTAACAAAATTTTGATAAGGGCAGAAAAAAAATTTACTTTCTGCTGTTTAAGTTGATGCCAACAAATTGAAGCAGTGAATGATCAAATTTATATTTTCTAACATAAAGTTTTGCTCAGAACTAGCATTTTACTGCCAGTTAAAATGCCACCACATTTATTCATCATTTTATATGCTGCGGTCGATGTCATGATCTGCAGGCTGGCCAACGGGAACCAAGTGAAAATCTTGAGAGGGCAATTGACAACATGTGCAAGAAGACACGAGATTTGAGGCGGCAGGTATAACATAGTTTAATCCAGCACACACATGAAGAAATACAGCTGCTTCAACAAATGATGTAAACACACACATGCACACACATGAATTCTTCATGTGCACCTGTTTGTGAGCGTATCATGAACTGAAAACTTATCTGCATGTCCACTGCGACACCTTTAAACACAAGGATGCAGATACACCCCTGTCCAGAATTACAAATTTGTACATGGATGCTTATTCTATTTTATTTTTTTAATGTTGTCCTTTATGTAATTTATTTTCTTTGCTTCACTGATTCCACTTCACTGCTATCGACAGAAATACCAAAGAGAGAAACAGGTCACATGTAAATCCTTTTGGCCTTATCTCATTATTCTTACAATAATTATTTTTGTTGTGTTTTATGGTGGGAAGGAAACAGGTGTCTGTAATAGTCTTAAATGTTTTTCGTTTTTTTTTAAACAGCAGCATTCTGCTTTTTGACCAAGTGGGGTCCTTATAAATGTGTGTGGGTGATGGGGGAGGGGTGTTGGGTGGACAGTTAAAGAAAATCCAGCTTTACCAGCATGTGGGACCATTATAAATGCTTTCTTTCTTTGGGCATTTGAGTAAATCCAGCTTTTCCAGAAACTATAACCATCAAGAATGCCTATTTCTTCCAGTTGAGAAAAGCAGTTGTAGATCATGTATCTGACACGTTCCTGGAGACCAATGTCCCACTTCTGGTGCTGATTGAAGCTGCAAAAGCAGGAGATGAAAGAGGTGTGGAGGAGTATGCCCAGGTATTCACAGAGCATGCCAACAAATTGGTCGAGGTGAGTTGTTAAAGTTTTTATGTGATGGGCATTCCCATGCAGCCTTCTTGTTTCCTATACCTTAGATGATGTTTTTCTTAGGGGGATAGTGAAGTGGGGAGCAGGTTGTGTTATGGGGTCTAAAGACACTTCGAGAAGGTTTTTGGGCCCTGCTTTTTCAGTTTGGTACCTTCACAGCAAGTTAAAAAAAATGTGAATAGTATATCATAGAAATGCATATGTTGCATTATGTTCCAGGTTGCAAATTTAGCCTGTTCCATGTCCAGCAATGAAGATGGTGTCAAGCTCGTGCGTATGGCTGCAGCAGAAATTGATGCTTTGTGTCCACAGGTATTGTTATTTCTTGTGCTTCTCATGGTCAGCACCACCACCCCCACTTTTTTTATATATCAATTTGCTGAATGAGTCAACAGGGGGTGGAAGAAAGACTTTTATGAATTATAATCAAATAAAATATAGTTGGGCATTATTTAAAAAATATTTTCAAAGTGTTATTTGCGTAATCTTTTTGTGACAATTGATTTTAGGTTCAAATTGAAATGGCGTTGATTTTTTGTGTGTTGAAGACTGATGGATTTTATAAAATGAGATTTTTAGAAATGTGTCCATTTTAGCATGATGTATGTGAACTTTAGACAGACTTTTGCTATTTTGTGAATTCCCTGTGCCAGGTGGTGAACGCAGCTAGAGTGCTTGCTGCCCGCCCTCGGTCAAAGCCAGCACAAGAAAATATGGATGTTTTCAAAGATGCTTGGGAGAAACAAGTCCGCCTGCTGACCGAATCTGTTGATGACATCACAACTATCCATGATTTCTTGGCTGTTTCAGGTGGGTCACCTTTCTTCCTGTACAAATTTCTTTTCATAGGAAGAACAAGTTGTAATTTTTTTCCAATCTTTGAGATATCCTTTGTAGCTCAAAAAAACAAAACAAAGACCACTACAGTGGTCTAGTGGTTAAGGCATCCGCTTCCAAAGCAGGAGGCCAGTGATTCACACCCCAGCCAAATCAGTATATATAATGTGACTTGGTCTGTGTTGGCCTGTGTTGCGGGAGAAGTCCCACGTGTGGCAGCGTATTAACTTGTCTAAGCAACACTATCCTGATATGCACTTAGTTAAGCAACAACTAACAAAAAAAATCATGCTGTGTCTGTCAGTTGGTTACGAATGCACATATGCATATACCCACACACCCACGCAGGCCAGAGTCTCTTTCTCCTTGACCTTCCTCCCTTTCTGTGTCTCTTTTATGTCTGTCTGCCTCTCTGTCTCTCCCCTCCCCTCTCCCGACCGCCTCGGTGGTCTAGTGGTTAAGGTGTCTGCAAGGCGGGAGGTCAGTGGTTTGTGCCCCAGCCGAGTCCAACCCAATCTAGTAGCTGCCCTGCCAGACACCTGACACTACTCCAGGGAACAGTATTAGGACTGGATGCCCAGGTATCAATATAATGTGACTGGGTGGGACTGAAGCCCCTGTTGCAACACCAGTCCCACATGTCAGCATGTCCAGATATGCACCTAGTTTGCGGTTAAGTTGAGCAACAACCAACTAACCAACCAGGCAGTATCACGTTGCAACGATGTGGTTTGTTGACATTTTATTTCCAAGGGAAAGAGATTTTTACGGTGATCAACTGTGTGCTGATAGAACTTGTGTATTTACAACTGCACACATTGACATGTCCATCTGTCGTCAAAATGGGTTATTAAAAAAGGCTGATCAGGTGCAAAGTTAAGTCATTACATAAAACCATGTGACACCTTACAAACCACATGCATGTTAAGCCCATTCTTTTAGAGTCTTTTTCATTACATCCTTTGCCTCAACTCTTCATCTCCGAATATCTTCTATTTGAGTCAATTTGACAGAATCAGTATATTTACTTTGTACATGAGGTAAGAGTTAATTGAGTTCATAGGCCATTTTCTTGTGTCTGTTTTGCAGAGAATCACATTCTTGAAGATGTGAACAAGTGTGTCATTGCACTTCAAGAGTGTGATGCCGACACACTTGACCGCACTGCAGGTGCTATCCGGGGCCGCTCAGCTCGTGTGTGCAATGTCGTGACAGCTGAGATGGACAACTTTGAGCCGGGTCGCTACACAGAGCGAGTAATGGAAGCTGTCGTGATGCTCAGAGATCAAAGTGAGGTTCTCTTTGGATGTTATACATGTATTTCACACATATATGCAGGCGAAGGCATAAAAAATACAATGCATGGTTGGACACGTCAGGAATAGTGAGGATGCACACTTGTCAAAGAGACACAACAGAGCTAAGACACAATAATGCAGCAACTTGTAGCCTGCTTATGCTGCCACTCAGAGGGCAAGAATGACAGGAATTGGCTATGACTGAGGGTAGGTGGGAGAGAGTGCACCTTGTGGGTAATAGAGGTGAACGGCCTTGTTGGCATGATAGTGTTTCTGTCTGTAGGTAGGGATGATAAAGAAGGTAACATTCCTATGCATGAGGTGAGTAGTAGAGAAAACTCTATATACAATCATGCTATCTGACAAAATTGGAAATTGTATTCCCAAATTGTAAAGTGTTATTCATCAGTTATTAGACCAAAACATTGACCTTATGAGTTCCACATTTTATAAAATTGGCAGAATGGAGAATTTCACAGTATTTTGTATTTCCAGTAATTTTGCAGAACAGTAATTATTCAAATTAAGACTTAAATTGTTGGCATTATGTATGAACTGGCTGAACAGTAAACATGCACATCAAGGCTGAATCATCATTATGAAAGCTATGCTGCATTAAAGACTAACTGGCAGTTTATGGTAAGTACATACTCATGATGCTGGTTTGTTCAAATACCAAATGGGGTTTGTTCAGCCTGTTTGGGTTGAATGGAAGGTAATCTGGTGTTAATTTTTGCACATTGCAGTTATGCCAAACTTCGCAGAGAAAGTTGAAGTTGCTGTCGATGCCCTCAACTCCAACCCTCCACTAGATATAGATGAAAATGAATTTATTGAAGCTAGTCGTCTAGTCTATGATGGTGTGCGAGATATCCGACAGGCAGTTCTTTTAAATGGAGTGAGTTATTTTTTTTTAATTCTGAATGGTTTCTGACCTAAGGTTCCAGTCTTAGAATTTACTATGCTATGAGAGCAGAAGGGGAAAGATCTTTGAACAAATGCTTAAAGTATATTTTCAGTTTTGTTATTTCTTTCTAGTCGCAAACAAACCTTTTGACCCATGCGAGATAAGGATTATCTGCTGTAATACTTTTTGGATACACAGTTGCAGAATATTGTATTGACATCCTTAGGCAGCTCTTTAAAACTCTACTTGGATTGTTCTTGATTTTTGCATGACTATATTTTGACGTCGGTTAACTACATTTTGTCTGACTCTTTTCAGATTGAAGTTGATGACTCTGACAGTGAGGTTGAACTGGAAGATGAATATGAAACATACAGTAAGCACATCTCAGACTACCTTGTACATATGTTAGGCTAGAATTTGTCAACCTGATAAAAATTAAATGTCTTTTTAAAAAAAAATTGTTCATACAGGTTTGTTTTCCTTCAAAGCAGGTTCATGTAACATGCTTCATCCTCCACATAACGCAGGTGAATTAAGACCAAGTATGTGTTGTTGTCTATGGCAGCAAGCATGGCAGACCCAGACGACTTTGGCAAGAGTGACCGTGCCATGATGAGGCAGCTGCCGGAAGAGGAGCGAGAAAAAATCCAGGCTCAGGTGGAGATGTTCCGTGCAGAGAAGGCCAAGCTGGACGTCGAAGTGGCCAAGTGGGATGACAGTGGTAATGATATCATCGTCATGGCAAAGGAGATGTGTGTCATCATGATGGAAATGACGGACTTCACACGGTATGAAAGCCTTTTCAGATGTCATATGCCTTGCATTGTCTGTTGTGTATTTCTGAAAGCATCGTGTCCTGCAGGATATGATGCATTGTTGCAAACATGATGTAAGCCAGTTCACTGCCTATGCAGACTAGTTTTACTTTTCTCAAACTTTCCATCCATTGCTGAACTTCGAGTGGAGCATCCTATTGCAGTAACTTGTTCTTGACACAGGTACAGAGGGTCAAGGGTTCAGATGTCATAGGGCATACATATTTTCTCTGAATGTGGCAGCTGTTTCCTTCTTTCTCTCCGTCTTGCCTCCGTCCTCACCCTGTCCCCTCCTTCCCTGGTTGTTGGTATTTTGGGGTTAAAAAGGAAACAACCAGAGGTCATTTCACTCTACCAACAGTGTTCAGCTCTACCTTCACTTCGTTCATTTATTGCTGATACATGATTTGTTCCCTTCTTTACCAACCCATTTAACCAAAATTTATCATGGTATTTTGCTGAGTGAACTCGATATCCATACAGCACTGTTGTAATATTTCAGGGGTCGTGGTCCATTGAAAAACACCATGGATGTTATCAGTGCAGCCAAGAAAATTTCTGAAGTGGGTTCCAACCTTGACAAGTTGGCCAGTTCTATAGCGGACCAAGTAAGTCAGATCCAGAGCACATGTTATGGTAGTTTAGTATGTACTGTGGATTCCTGGTGTTTCATTTACTTCTGGTTCTTTTACTAAATTAAAATCATTTAATTTTTAATGTTATGAAAACTTAATGTCTTCCTGTGCTGGAGTTAAACTTCATGCTTTATTTTCAAACTATAAATCAAGGATTTAGTTTAGCTGTTTTCTTTTTAAATTCTATTAAATATGAAGCACCTTTTTCGTTTTATGATATGGAAAAATTCCAAAGACAGAATCAAATTTAAACTTATGCTATTCTTTGTACTTGTTTTGCTGTTTATATGCAAACTTACTGATTTTTTTTTTCTGTCGATAGTGCCCAGACTCCCAGTCCAAGAAGGATCTTGAAGCTTACTTGCAGAGGATTGCACTATACTGTCACCAGCTCAACATCACCAGCAAAGTGAAAGCTGATGTACAGAGTGTTAGTGGCGAGCTCATCGTTTCTGGGGTTAGTGCTGCTCACACACTTTGCCATAACTGCCTTAACTTAGCAAAAGTCCTGTTTTATTGCATAAATATATCATTGCTTGTTTGGAGTTTTAAAACTAGAGGGAATGGACAAATAGATTTTATTTAAACCCAGGTAATTTACTCATTTGACTACATTAGGTCCATCTTCAGAGTTAAGGTACCACGAGAACATAGATCTTCTTGGTATTTCAAGTGGGGCATTCTGCTTTTCACTGTGTTTCAATAGTTGGATAGTGCAACCTCCCTCATTCATGCTGCCAAGAACCTTATGAATGCAGTGGTGCTGACAGTCAAAGCATGCTATGTAGCATCCACCAAGGTTGGTCATTCTTACGATAGAAATAAAAATAAAGAGTTTGCTCCGGTTTAAAATGTATTTTTCGAATGTTTGATCTGTTATCAGACTGAAAAACTGTTAATTGCCTTTTGATGTAGTTTCTGAATATCTGCTTTTAAAAGCTAATGAAGGCTGGAAGGAAAGTAAATAATATTCCCAGTCTGTTTTGACCTCTTGTTTCCTTTATAATTATTAATGTATCAAAGTTCATACCCAAAATGTTTAGATCTGTTATAAAAGTATTTTAAAAAATTGTAAGTGTGCATACTTGTCAGATCATTTAAATTCGATATTAGCATGAAGAAAGGCATCATTCTTTTTTGTCTGTTTTTCTCTCAGTACAAGAAAAGAAATGGACAGGTAAGCATGCTTTCAATCCCCCCACTCCCTCCATGTTGTTTGTGGTGAGGGGTGGCTTGTGCAGACATGAAGTTCCCTACCCATCCCCAAAAGCAAATCATCCTTAGCACTTGTAAAAAAAACTTAAGAATTCCAGTCCAAAAGATAATACAGTGTTTCTACTAATTCCTGACTAGGTGTACAACTGATGAACACAATTGTTTCAAGAGCCCATGCTGGATTGCATGATGTTAATACTTATTTTCCAACATATAAAATTGATAGTAAAATACACAGGACAAACACTGAGGGGCAGATATGAAGGTTTTTCAATGCAGCCCTGAAACTTTTGAGTCTGAGATGCTCTTAAGATGGTTTGAAGTGAAGATGCCCAATTTTTCTGTTGCATGTGGCAGAAACCTGTGGTATTATGGAAGATGAAAGCTCCAGCCAAGAAACCTCTTGTCCGACGAGAAGATCCAAGTGAACTTAGTGCTAAAGTTCGAAAGGGAGCTATGCGGTCACACATTGAACCAATCAAGGCCCTGAGTGAGTTTCAGGAGATCACCGCTGACAGCTTTTGCTGATGCTGTGCATGGACCTTTTTTCAGACTGTGTGCTAATGACAGACTTTGTGGTAGCATAATTCAGACTACCCCTCCACGAGGAAAACTATCACTCCCCTCTCCCCCCAAAAAACAAAACCAAAACAAGAAGAAAATCCTATGGAATTTTCACATTTTTCTGCTTGGTCACAGCTTTTGTGTTGCAGTCTTGCAGTTACAAATTCAGTTCTTCGAGCCCCAGTTTATGTTGGCTGCTGACATGGCATCAACAGCAGTGGAAATACCATGGCTTAGAACAATATCTGATGTGTTTGAAAGTTAATGTCATTTGCTTTCATTGCCATTGTTGTATGTTCAGATAAATATGACTTACATTTGGCATCTCTAGTTTCTTTTGTAAAGGTATAACATATCAGTTTTGAATATTTTTCCTGTGTTGTCAACGGATAGTTAATTTTAGTAGTGGTTGAGGCTTTGGTTGTGTTCTGTGGTATATTTTGGGGAGGGCTTTGGTCTGTTGATTTATATTCTTTTATTTCTTTTATCCACAATACCTTCCCCCCGCTCTCCCCCCACTATCTGATACAGCTTCATTGCAGCCTGGTGTTGGCTGAACATTTTTGTCCCCCACCCCCACACCTCCCCCACCAACCCAGCTCCCTGTTAGCTTGAGCTTGTTACTCTTTCTGAAAACAGCATGACAAAACCTGACGAAGTTTCCAGTCATGTTTGAAAAATTGTATATTAGCATCATGTGCTCCGACATCCTTTTTTTTAAAAATCCGTCTCCATGTTTGATATTTTCACAACTTTAATCAGAATGTCTTTGATTTCTATTCTCTGCCTTTTTTCTGTAAATTATTTGACTTTTTCCTATGCAGGTTGTGATTCCATTTGGTCAGCGGTGACATTTGTTTAGAGTTTCTTTTTGGTGACAATTTTGTCCCTCTTTCCATTTAAAAAAAATATTTGTGTTGTACATATTCCTTCTGATAGCTGCAGGAGTCAAATTTTGTCTTGTAACTGACTACATGGGATTTTTTTTTCCCTTATTATGTTGACAGAATGGTTGTGTGAATTATAAAATGCTTTAGCAGCTTCCTGTTGAGGTAGGAGACACTGGGAAGTCACAAAATAAGAATTTTCATCTTTCAAAACTAAAGTCATGTGACAGCTGCAAATAAGGTTGCAGTTTTTCTTTTTCCCCCTTTCAGATGCCCCTTTCCAATCTTAAGCGTCATAAGCTTTCCAGATGAGACAGAATGAAGTCTCTCTTCACAAATACAGGGCTGCTAGACATTGTGTGATAAAGAGAAAATGATGTGAAATTGAGATAAAGGACCAATGTGCAACCAGAGTTCATTTCTAAGGAATATTACAGCTTTATAATGTTGAGATATCATCTGCTTTTTTTTTAACCATGCTGTGCTTTGTAGGAGCAGATTTTCTTGCTGCAAGTCTCTGTTGTGCAGTAAACAGTGCTTTCTTGTGTATTTACAACAGCAGTTATCCTTTTCAGTAATGGAGATTTACAGCAGAATATGGAGAAGTTATTAAAAATGTAATAGAAAAAAACTTTGTCAAAAAAGAAAATTAAGAGAGTTCCTTGTATTTTGTTTTAACGTCCATTCATCACCAAAAGCATTACTACTTTTTTTAGATTATATTTTCAGCAGTGCTGTACAGGATTCCAGGGTTTGGTTTTTTTTGTTTTTTTTTTGCATTTATTTCACAAGAATTAGGTATTGAATCATAAACTTGTCAAGCTTTCTCCACAGAACCTCATCTGGATTTTTCCAAGAACATTTTCTGTGGTGTGACATCGTTTAAAAAAAAGTGAAAAATTGTTCAAGGAAGTACATGTACAAGGAAATGCAGAGAGCTAGCTAGAATCAGCGAGGGCACAAGAGCCAAGTAGATAAGCGGAGGCACATAGTGTCAGCTGCAAGTTGTTGGGAGGAAAATCACTTTGTATGTTATTGCTTTTCATAGCATTAACATGAATC
>SMGT01004939.1:82606-98354 GCA_004794575.1 Lanistes nyassanus
TCTCTTACACAGAGAAAACCTGTTACGCCACTGGTGGACTGTGCTGCGCACTTCCTTCCTGTGGCGAGGGCATCGCCCTTCCGGTTTTCGCACGTGTTCATGAGTCCCGATAACCCCTCTGACACTGTGCTTCCGGTCGGGATAGCGATCGTCCTCTTCTCTTCTGAGAATATCGAGGGCATCGCTTTTCACTCGTCCTGTCTCACCCCTAGGTGTACCGGTCGAGTGGGGGTTCAGGCCGCCACCAACAGTCTCCTCACTGCATGGTGCAGCCACCCCTTCCCGCTTACGGTTCCCGGGCGGGGTAACGATTGCCCTCTTTTCTTGCTGGGCAGGTGCAGTTTCTGTGTTCGTACACCACACACTTGCTCCCAGCAGAGGGGGCTTCGTTGTCCACTCTCCTGTTTCCTCTCCTGAGACGATACGGGATGAGCTGGATGGGGGTTCGGTCTCACTTGTCCATGGCAATGAGACGGCGGATGAGAAGCATCCTATGCTCATCCACTCCCGAGGGGAGTTGGCAGCTCTCCTGTGGGAGAAGATGTCTAAGTGCGCAGTGCAGGGACAGTAGGAAGCAGCGCAGGACTTGCCCTGTACTCTTCCGTCCTCCTTCTGGTACCATGCTCGCAGGCCCCCGCTTGCATGCGTCTTCTTTGGTGCAGGCTTCTTTGAGGGACATGTGGCAGAACCACCCCTTGGATCCTCACCAACAGCACGCGTCACATTCCGCCATTGGAAGCCTTGTCTTCCTTCCCCCAGGCGGCCCCATGGGTACCTGCTGGTGCCCCCCTCGCCGTGCATTACCTCTTCGTGGCTGGCCCACGTTTCCCACCACTAGGTCTGGTCTTGCTTCCAGCAGACATCAGTCCTCCTTTCCTCCCTGCCTTTCTGATGGTCACAGATTGACCATTGGCTACGGCTGTCTGGGATGTGTGGGACATGTACGGTGTCATGGTTCTGCTGTTGTTTTTTCCGCAGTCCATTTCTCACCGAGGACTGCACGGTTTTGTCCGCCCAGCTGCAGACTTCTCTGCCCTGCGAATCTGCCTTTGAGTGCCGCCGTGTGTGTTGTCAACATCGCTTAAGCGTTGTTCCCACACTGGTACCATGAGTGATGGATAGAACTGTCCTATTGGCTTCTGTCCATCACCTTGCACCTGGGTCCGCCCACACCGCCCTCCTTGTATGGCCCTCCATTACTAGGTGCGGCCTTGTGTGTTTTCCTCTGCTCTGAGGAAGTGTCAGTTTGAGGGCTTGCTGTCCTGCCAGGAATCTTGCAAGCACTCTTCCGGCGGGCCAGTGTCAGCTGCATTTAACCCATGCCTGATACCAAGTCTTCCAGGGATGGCCTTGGCACTCTCCCCCCTGGGGTCGAGGTGCCTATGGCCATCAGCAGCTGCCCTAACACACTCCATCTGTTCCTTCTGTCTTTCCTGCCAGAAGTACACGGGTGGCTCTGGCCTTGGCCGTGGCCTCCTCTTTGCAGTGGGCCACAGTGGAACGGGTTCCCCACCCCTTCCAGCTCGATGGTTCTTTTGCCAAGTCTCAGTTGGAAGGTGAGCAGGGCTGCAGCCCTTGTCGCCTGCCTGACAGTCACTCGGGCCCCGGTCCACGATCCTGCCCTTGTCAGTGATCTGGACAGAGCTTGGCTGCTAACAGATGCATCTCTAGCTTTTCGTCCCTCAGAGACGCCTCTCCTGCACTTTTTTGACTGCAAGAGAGTTGATCGCCCTTTCGCTCGCCTTCTGTCCCCCCTTTTGTAGGGTGTACTTCCTACACCTCCTACTGACAGGTGGGTCTGGCAGAACCCTCCTAGCAATTGTTTGCTTACAGGATGGTCGGGCGTGGACCAACCTCCTAGCTTCTGCTGTGCATACGCCCCTAGAAGCTCAGTGGGTAGTCTGCAGGCGCTTGGACAATTCTCCTTCAGGATCTGTCTTTGCGCCAGGAGGACGAACTTAGGGTGTAGGCGTCAGTTTTCTCCTTCACCTCTGTCGTCTCCGTCCTCCTCACCCTGGTAAGTTTAAGGTGGCATCACCCACCTCCTTTTTGTGCTGAATCAGCACTTTGGGTCATGGTATAGTATTGTGACAAGAAAATGCAAATTTCTTATCTAAATTTGTGTTTCTTTAGCAATACCATGACCCATCAAAGACCCACCCTCCTCCCCGCTGATGGGTTTTTCTGGCTTGAGAAAGTCAGCTTGGCCCTGTCAGTGAGCTGTGTGCACGGTTGGCTTGTGCTGTGCGCATGCGCGGAGGGGCCTTACCAGGGTTGCTATGTGGGTTGTTTTTGTTTGGAAGGTGCGTTTTTGGGATCGCTAATTGAGAATATAGCACTTTGGGTCATGGTAAGTATTGCTAAAGAAACACAAATTTAGATAAGAAATTTGCATTTTTGTATTAAATTATTTCTAAGTCTCTTTTGTTATTTGAGTACTGGTTTATTGAAGGCTCCCAACCTTCCTAAATCCACATTTGTTGTCCCTTCACAGAGTATTGTGCTTCTAGAGCTCGGCCAAATGTCCTGTCTTCAGAGTATCTCAACACCATTGGGACCAAGCTGCTGCCTGGCATTGAAGTTCTCTGGACAGGTTCTGCATCTTTTTGTTTGTTTTGATGCAAATGTGTGCATGACTTAATGAAGATGCTAGTCTGATGTCACCATTTGTTGAAATATTTGCTAAATAGATGTATCTAGTCTTTGAGGAAGGCTATGAGCATTGTTTTCCCTGTTTTGAATTTTCCATCTCTTTCCTACATTTGTGTTCCCTGAAATGTCTTCACCTACTGCCATAGATATAAAATTTGTGCTGCGGGACTTGAAATCCTGTCAGTGTCATGCTTGTAATGAACCCTTGAAATTTTTTTCTTTATAAAGCATGAGACAATAGAAAAGCCGTCATATTGGTTAGTGTGCATCTGCCTTAAAATAAGACTTTTTGAACTTTGGATTTTAAAGTAGAAGAAACCAGAATGACCCTAACACTTTCCTTTAAAGAACTCAAAGAAATTTTCTTAATTTTTATTACAGGTTGCAAGGTTATTAGCAAGAAAATCACAATTCAGACTTTAGAGGATATCACGACTGCTCTCCGGCGTGCTCCTGTCATTTGGGACAACATTCATGCCAATGACTATGACCCTCGCCGTGTATTTCTTGGACCATACGATGGCCGATCATCAGATATATTGCCCTACATCCGTGGTGTTCTGACCAATCCAAACTGTGAATTTGAAATGAACTTCATTGCATGTCACACTTTAGGACAGTGGTGCAAATCTAACCCTGATGGAGTGAAAAAAGACATCATTGCCAGTAAGTGCAACTCTTAATATATAACCCTTAACTTGGGCTGCATTCCCTTCACTGTTGGGTAAAAAAAATTTTTTGCCCGAGGTGGTGGGGCAGGGGTTTTAACTTGGAAAGCCACAGCCACCACCCTGGATAATAAGCAGGTTTAAATATTACCCAGAGAACTTTGTCCTTGCAGTTGCACAAAACTTTATATCCCATGCCTACATGACATGGAAATGGGTTAATGGAAGCGGGTGTCAATCTGAGGGAAATATCTTGTAAAATCTTTTTTTAAACACTAAATTTCAAAGTGCTAGCTGCAAAAATATAGACTCAAATGATATGTTGCTTACTATTAGTAACAGTATACAAGATCATGAATTCAGTCTAAATATGCATATAGATATGAAGGCTTTATGGGGCGAAAATAATCTTTATTGTGAAGGTGAACGTCTGAGTCCTGTGGCAGCCGACATCAAACTCGAAACAGAGAGTGACTTGGGGACAGATGATGATCTACCGTCATACATGGATGAACATTACAAACCTCGGCAAGCGTTAAAGTTAGCCATGATTGAGTGGATCACTGAACTGACAACAGTGAGAGACCCACCCAAGCGCAGTTTGCCTGCATCTGGCCTTCCTGCTGCTGTTTTAGCTCCTGTTGTGTCCACTTCTGCAATTATAGTATCTACACCAGCTGCATCTACTGTTATTCCTACCGACTCTGTTGTGGACAGTTTATCAATGCAACTCGTTCCTGAAGGAATGCCAAATCCATCATTTTTACAGACAGTGTCAAATCTGTCATTTCTTCAGCCAGTGTCACATCCTGTCAACAGCTTAGCATTAGATCCTCTGTCAGATGTGTCTGATTCTCTGTCAGACTCTGGCTCAGAAGTGGAACCGATGGATGGTGTGCAATCTTCTAGTGCTGTACTCGTCCCCTCAAATCTAAATACACTGCCTAAAGCTCCTACAGCAGACAGTCTCCTGCAGCTGGAACTGGAGCCAAGAGAAGAGTGTGATAAATCTTGTGGCACTGTAGAGGCATGTGAAAGCTGTGATACATCCAGAAATGGTGTGTCTTCTCTGTGCCCAGCTTCAGTTACAATCCAGGATGTGATGCTTCTTGTAGATCTTTTCTATTTGCCATTTGAACATGGCTCATCATCTTTGCAATTCTTGCAGAATCTTCATTGGTTGGTGTCCAATGCACAGTCTGTTCAGGAAACCCAGAAAAGCAGCCCAGAGGTAGGGACAAAAATGATCAAACGTTTGTATGGGAAATAGATTGAGTGTATGATGGTACATGTACAATGCATCCTGTCTAGCTCACAACAGTAATTGTTACTACAAGTTAAACCCTTCTGTAATTATGATCATGTAAATATACATTTATATTGATTTCAGTCAGCCTTTTAAACTGAGGATTTTCAAGTGTAAAGTCTGTGTGTTGTCAAACAAGTTTCTAGTCGTAGTTTCAAGAACTAAATAAGTTACTTGCTGGGATGAAGGTTCATATGAGAGATTTCTTACTTCATTGCATAAGACAAAAAAATAACTTCCAGAATTGTGTAAATAGGAAAATATTTTTTTCCAGAACCAAGCAGTAAGTATAAAAATGTTGAATAGCAGTATAGCAAGCAAATATTGAAGTTTCTAGAAAGGTAGATGTGATATGTGTGAAACTTTTGTTGTTAATATTCTGTGCATGCTCGCAAGCATCAACATTGTGTGTGTGTGTGTGTGTGTGTGTGTTGGGGGGGGGGGGGGTTAGTCCATGCTTTCTACATTGATGGTATGTTGCATAGGTTTTGCATACATTTGAGTCAACAACTCTTTTCTTTTTGTTGTCTATGGATAATGTACTCCTGTAGATAAACCTTATGTTTTCCGTCTCACAGTGATGGGAAGTTTAGTAAATGTGTTAGGCAGCCGAGTGTATGGTTCTGAATGGATGCTCAAACTTCAAAAGTAGGGGATATGGTCGCCACCTGGGGGCCTATACATTTTTCTGTAAATAATAGAACTTCAAACATAAGCTTTTGATTATTAGAGATCTTTTAATTTTTGCTCCTGGAAATATTATCTTTTTTTGAACTTCATGACTGATGTATAAAGTATTGTAACCTGTCTTCATAATTTAGAGATTTCAGTGCTGGAGCCTCTTTGACTTAAATGATGCATTTTTGTTCTTGGTTTTCAGGGACAAGAATGGCTAAGGAGGGAGAAAGAGTTTGAAAAGAGCGTTCATGATCTGGATACTCTACTAGGACGTCTCTTTGTAGGCCCTAATAAATCTCTGCTCTGTGATGTCTACTCTTACCTTTGGGATATGAGGGGGCTCTTCATGGTTTGCCTAAACTTTGTCAAGTGGCTTGGTAAGACTTCACATTTGAATTTGCACCTTTAGTTAACATTCATCAGCTTGTATCTGAGTTGCGATTGCTTTCTGGTTAGATTTTCATTTTTGTGGATATCAAAGATCATGTGATAGGACTTTTAAATTCTAAAAATAGTCAGCCTTTGTAATGTTCAGAATTGTATGCCTGCTTCTAAACATCTTTAATAAAACTTAACACTAAATGTTCAAACTGGTAAGCTTATAAACAGCCACATTAGGCTCACCTTTCTTTTTTAAATTCTGTTAAAAGAATGCTTTAATTTTTATACACTACAGTTCTTAAAGTTTGTAAAGTCAATAAAGGGATTTAATTTATTTCACTTTAAATGCGTTGACTTTGCATTAGGTGCTCTGTCCAAGTTATGGTTAGTGTATTATGATTTTGCATTTATTTCAGAACATGGGGTTGTGTGCAGCACCACCGCACTGATGAACAGTGGATTTGCAACATGTACGAGATCTTTATAGGCCATTTATGTAGCTTATGTATTTGAAAAGGCCTTTTTTCTAATTTTAAAACACATTAGACTTAGCTCTGCATCAGAGGGAGAGATGTGCTAATATTGTGAGAATGTTCCAAATATACTCTTGTGGCAAATGTCGGATCAAACTTACATCTTGATCTTCCTTGTTAATTGGAAGAGAAAGAGTCAAACTCTGAAAGCGATCTTTCTAATAGCATATCACAGTTTGATTTGTCATGCGTCACAGAGTTCATAAGCTCCCTCTGAGGAATAAAGCAGAAACAAGAATCTGTTTAAGCATGCAAGCAGAGTTTATGTTCATGCGGTGTTAATAATTCTCAGTAAAACTGAATTTGTTTTTTTAATGCGACATATAGCTTGTCTTTGTGGACAGTTCTAAGCACATGCACATGCAATGCCAAGGGCATTGTAATGAAAATATGATGCGATTAATGGGGTCTCAGGATATTTTATTCCTGCCTCTGTTACTAATGATTGAACTTGCCTTTAAGACCCACTCAGTCCCCTTAAAGTTCTTGTATAGATATGATAGACTTCCTTTTCTTTTAAATAAATTTGCCTTCAGATTTGTATGCACTGAATGGTTGTCCCTCTTACTCATATTCTGACAAGCATCACCGAGAGAAAGCTTTCTTGGAGAGTTTCAGATGATTTTTTTTCCTCAAAGGTTTAGATTTAGCATTTAAGGTAAGAGATCAGAATAAGGGATAGGTTTTGTGGTTTTGATTGAGTGAATTTAGACATAACGTCGTGAACATTGCTTGGGATACTCTCTGCAAATTAATGAAAATCTGTGTTGCATTTTCCATTGGCATCTTTTGCAAATGATATAAATGTGAAAAATTTACTGCCATTTGTCTTTGCTATATTTTACAGTATATTGGAAATTGATACTGATGGAATGCTAATCATAGCTTTTCATGTTGGCAGCAAGAAAAAACAGTAGTTTACATAGACATAAAAACAGTTGTTAAAAAAGATTTGAAATCAAACGATGAAACTTGGATTTAGATAAAGTTTCTATATTTTTCAGCAAGGACTGATTTGGTTTTGTCATTTTTAATAAAAACTAATTTGTCCAGCTTGCCACATTGAAATTTATCATTTTAGAGAATTAAAAAATGCAAATAACCATTTTCAGTGGAACAGTGCCACAAGACTAATCCTTATTCTTATGTATCTCGAACAAAACAGGGTTTTCTAAAGGGTATAAAGAGGCCTTTACGAGCGGAGACCAAGAACCCTGGGTTTTCCGCGGAGGCCTTCAGGCTGAGCTGCAAGTATGTATGTCTAATGACTAAACAGCGAACAGTGGCCCATAATCATTGGTGGTTTCAATCATCTTTTTTTGTTTTAAAGTGACTGTGTATTTTCAGCTATTGTTCAGAAGGTTGCACCAGAATCTCTTGTTTTATTTTCCAGTGGCTGTTTTTTGTAAGACACTAGAAGATGTATTATTGACCAAATACTACTCCTTAACTTTGATTGCAGGGCATTCATTTTCTTGATAATTTGCAGGATAAATTGTTTCAGACAATGGATTCATAAATACAGGAACAAAACATATAAGTCTTTACATTTAGTATTTCATATGCTTTTGGCACAGATGAAAATGAAAATCTTCCCTTGAGATTGGTTGAATTTAAAATGCACAATCCCTAACATTCCAAATTAAAAGACCTTGTGTGAAATTTGCTGTCAAAAACTTTTTCCTGTGGGTGTGGTCCTGAACCATTGAATCCATTGTAGTTTTATATCTGGGTCCACCAGAATGTTTCCTGTACCTGTGTGAAAAAAAATATTAACTTAGATTTGCCATGAGCAATTTCAGGGTTATTTTTCTGTATCAAAATATATTTGCATGATTTGATTAGCATATGATTAGCAGGATGGCATATGAAGGAATAAACATTGGAGGTTCTGGCAGAGCACAAACAAAATATGGTTCATGGATTTTACGTCTTTTTCCTGACCCCTCAACCCCCCTCCAAATATCATTGATAATGGATGTATCCATCTGTACTCAAACTTGAGCTCTAAAAATGCCATGATAAATTGGTTTGTAGCCTACATTTTGTTTGTGATCTGTTAATATTTGTTAGTATTTCCTTTGACAGAGAATGTGACCCAGAAAACATCATTTGACCTTTTGTTCATACAATTTTAACGTTCCCACCAATGTCTTTTAGCAGCCAGAGTTTGTCTTGGGACATCAGCAAGTCATTTCTTCCCATCATATTACAATGTGATTTTTTTCTCTGTCTTAGGATACAAAGAGTGTATTTGTGGTTTTTGTTTTCCAGGAAATATGCTGCAGGTTTATTTTGTTGGACAAATCTGCTTGAAAATGCCTGACTGGATTTGTATAGAATCTCTGTTCAAAGACAGTTTGTTTTAATTTCTCATGTATCACCTGATGATCTTTCCAGATACAGAAATTGTTATAAACCTTGTTGCAGTTTTGGCAGCAACTTGGAACTGCAGAGTTACACAGAAAATAAACCTGCATATGTACATATGGAGATTCTGGTGCTTTCCACCAAGCAGTGGTATGCAGAAGTGAGCATATACCACTGCTTGTTTGAAGTACTGCTTCAGTCAGCTTGACAGCACTGTATTTGCAGTAGCATCTGGTATATGGAAATGTGGTAACTTCATATTTTTAGCATTTCTGTATCTTAAATTGTCCACATTTCTCAAGATGACCATGGTCTAATGGTATGCATATTTAGGTATAGCTGGGTGCCTGGCAGCCAGTGGGGTTTTTCATTGGAAAGTCAAAATTTCACTTTTTGAATGCTGTATCTCCATATACCACTGCTAATAGCAGCGATGAATTCCATTATCCTTGTTGCTGTCATTCTGGTGCACTGCACAGCAGTTTGAGTGTTTGCATGGTTAGAAAATTGGAGCTGTTATTTCTTCAACAGCGACTCCTGCCAATCTCAACAGCCCATGACTTATTTTTGCTGAAGCCCCCAGACTACATTATTACAGAGTTGTACAACTTTAGGCCATACCAGCCACGGGATAAGGTGGGTTTGTGCCAGTTCATGAGAAGATACAAAGTACATGTATTGGATAGTGTTAGTGGTTTCTTTGTAACCTTTGAATTTGTGGAATAATTTTCATCAGACTTTTCATGTTGACTTCGCTGTTCTGTGTGCAACAAGATTTAATTAAAACAACAAGAAAACTCTAAATTTTTTACAGACCATGGTGTATGACGTATGTCTGAAGACGTGTGATGATGGTATGGATGGGAGTGGTATCTTCAATACCCTACCCTCACTTCTTGGAGACAGGCAAGTGATTAAATTAAGAAACTAAAATGCAGCCAGCTGAACCTAAAAAGAGCTAAGAAACTTGTATTTTGTGTTCCTATATTTAGGAATCCATAGTCTGAACTGATTTGCCCTGCACATTACAAAGCAAATTTTTGTTAATTGTTCTCATTACTTTTTGTCCCCTATCAGGCTGGTGGGCAGTTTCCTGACTTACTCGCCTGATTTCTGCTTTGTGGTTGAGGACAATGACAGCATATGTGGTTATGTGCTGGCTTCAATTAGTGCTAAAGAGCTGGCTGGAAAAACCAACAAGCTTTGGGTGCCTGCAATGCAAGAGAAGTATCCTAAGCTAGAGAAAGAGGATTTGTCACGAGCAGAGGTAAGCTGGCATGTACTCATTAATTAATATACCATAGATACCATCTGACGAAAAGAAGGCCTTTAGAAGAGTTGGTGGGGGTCTTGTTTAGAGGTACAGAAAGCCATACTGGCACACAGTTCAGTATTTCACTGACATGCAGATATTTCCATAAACGAGACTTTCTCCATTTGTTTTCCAATATTTTGAAATCCTGATTGCTAGAATATCCATTCCCTTTGGCAAGAATCATTGAAACATGAAAGAAACAACATCCCTTTCTTTTAAAGATACAAAAGAGTGCAATTGAAAGAGTTGTAAACATAAAATTCAGAGGAGCATGCTCTAACTGGAATGATGCCAAGGATTTTGTGCTGGCTGCAACAGTGAGAATTCACATAGTTCCTCACAAGATTTTCAGTCTAGTATTTTAAATATTTTGGCTTCAATCTTGTGCAGGAAATAATCTCAAGTTTCCACAGTGAGGCACTGGATGTGAAAGAAGAAGTAGCTCAATGCTACCCATCGGTGTTGCGGCTGGACATTTTGACACATCGTATTTTGGACTCAGCCATACCTCGTCGTCTCCTTGCATGTGCTCTGTGTGCTCTGAAAGCAGCTGGATCCCATGGAGTCCACACTAAGCTAAACATTAGTGACAAGTATATGGCTGACTTCTATGCTAAGCTAGGCTTTTTCTCCATCACCACTTCAGACACACCAGATGACATAGTTTACATGGGCAGATTAATCTAAGATTATTTTAAGATGGATTTGTGATTTTTTTTTTTGGTTTGTGAATTGTGTGTTTAGTTTACTTCCCAGGTCTGACTTTTCCCATGCTAAGTTATCATTATTTACATAAGTCATCGTCATCCTTTTTTATTCTTTTTTTAACCATGTCCAAATCATGTTTAATGTCTGCATTGTACAAGATAATAGTTACACTCATCCTGACTGAGTTTGTACTAGGACCGAATGACCAGGGATTACAAAGTAAAAAATTAAGTGGTTCCTTGTATATCATCTTGCTTTTGTCTGAGCAGGTCCTAAATAAAAATTATATTCACAAGAGATATATATGTCCATTAGATTGAAAAATAAGCACACGTGCCATAACATTTTCAACATAACATTGCTGTAGAAAATTGCTGTTTTCAGTAAGCTTTGTCAAGAAGGAAATATGCCTGTTGAGGTGCACATACAGGTATTATAATGGTTGTTAGGTCCACTGCTGCTGTTGTATTAATGGTTTACTGGAAGAATGACTTCAGACTTTAAGATGTACCATGAAAAGCAATTGTTAGACAGTTGCTGAGCATTTAATGCTTTTAACTGGTACACAAATTTGCTAACTTTATGCCAGTAAGTTGTTGTGACTGTGATCTGAGTTTGTTTATACTTGGCATTGCATTTTAAAGTCACTTTCTGGTATTAATTTTCTTTGTGTTTTAGGCAGTCATGCCATAATTTTTTTGAATGACTGTTGTGACATTGGTGCAGTCTTCATTGCACTATTTTGTTTGACAAAACGCTTCCCAAACTATGTGTGCATGTGTGTGTGTGTGTGCTTGCATACACATAACAGAGAGAAACCAATTGGAGGCTGCAGACATTTTTCAGAAGGCATAGAGTTAAAACACTGCACATACAATAAGACCTGCAATATTATTAAATGAAATTCCATTTGTGAAGTGACCATGCAACCACAAGACTCTCACCTAGAAAAATGAAAAAGTATTGGCAATGACCTACAATCTGCAGCTGGGAAACTAAATGACGCTCTGCTTAGAATTAAGACTGGATAGTCAGTGGACATTTTGTTGCAGTTTCCCAGAAACTGATTTTACCTTGTCAAACCACAATGAATAAGATTTGGGGTTATCAGCGCTGCAAATATGGAAACGGATGAAATGATGGAGAGGACAATAATTGACAGCAGTTTTTTTCCGTTTAAAGTAGACTACAGAAATATTGGTGAAAGAGGTGGGATGTAAACAATGTATTAATCGTAAGCACTCAACAATCCAGTAAACAAAAGTAGCGTCTATCCAGCAGTTGCATTGAACACAAATCGATTTCACAGCCAACAGTACCATGTATATGTAGATCCATGTAAAAAAAAAAATATGTTTACCGACAGGAAGCACATTCAAGTTTATCGATTTTTTAAAAAGTCCGCAATTACCGACGCAAACGAAGCTGTGAAGAAGGATTCACTTTTTTGCACCTTTATGAAGTTTTTCTTGAGCTTCAAGAATTGAGTTGTATGTAAAAAAAAGGGAACTGTACCAAGCTAGAAAATGGACAAAGACGAAGACAATCTACATGTTTCAGGGCACTACCCCTTCATCAGGAAGACGGAAAAAGACATCTGCAGTAGATGTGGCGTGTTGGCTGCAACGCGCCACATCTACTGCAGATAAGTCTTTCCGTTTCGTTTTTCGTCGTGTTTGTTTCGTCCTGATGAAGGGGTAGTGGCCGAAACATGTAGATTGTCTTCGTCTTTGTCCCTTTTCTAGCTTGGTACAGTTCCCTTGTTTTACATTTAATTTGGGCTTATCCTCCAAGCGGCAGTCACTTGTTTTTCTTTTAGAATTGAATTATCTTTTATCCCTGCCCAGGGACAAAGGTCCTGCCCCGGCCAACCTTACCCACACGACTGGTGGTGTGGTGTGTTTTTCAGGTACATTCTTCTACCCGCACGATTCCAGATCGTGCGAGCTTTCGGAATGCGTTCATCAGCACGACTACTGACTAGTCCTGTACTTTGGGGCCGGGTACGTTCTTCTGCCTGCGAGACTCGTTAAAGATGACGATGAAAGCACGTCACGTGTGCGTGCCTAGTGCGAGATAAAATTTAAGTGAACGAAACATTCTTTTTACAAATTAAAATTTTGAAGCCAGTGGCTGCTTTTACAAACAAAAAGAAAAGGCCAACCATCGGTTTCGAACTATGCCCGCCTACGCTTTCCGAATCCGATGCCTTAACCACCCGCCCACTATAGTAATACAGTATGTTCAGTCTGACCATCCCTCCAGGCCCCCAGTCTATCGTAAATTTAATTAGGAACTCGCTTTACAGGCCCGTGCCAAATTTGACGAAAACTATGTGTAATCTTTGCATAATAACATCATCGATCAATGATCGCACAAAAACAGCGAAAAAAATCCACTGGTGATACAAAAAATGAGCCCCACTAATAAAACTTTAATAAAAGCCCTAACGAATTATACGTCAATTAAAACTCTCACCATAAAAAACAGAAAATAATATCAAAAGCATCTCCAGTTTCTATAACGGCCCACAATAATTTACGTCGACTAAAAAACTTAAAATGATCAGAATTAAGTAGTAGTCTAGTGGCTGCGTTTAACGGGCCTGGGTGTCGAACAAAAACGCTTTTCCCACACGTAGTGGCAATTAGAACTAAATGCTCACACGGTAACATTTTCATAGCAAACAAGCGTGATCATTCAATGATCAAAGAAAACCGAACAAAGCAACAACAACAACAACAAAAAAGTCTGCCGATCAGGTTGCTTGCATTTATATTGATGACAACAAAGCAAACTAGAGAACTAGCGTAAACGTTTCTGGTCATTGTCCCTTGTTCCGGACGACACATAAATGACCAGTTTTATTTGTGCCGTCCTGAAGAAGGGGGAAAGCCCCGAAATGTTTGTGTTCGTTTAGCTTAGCTTGGTTAAGTTTTCTTTGACACTTTATTTACCCAAAGAAGCAGTCGTCGTTGTTGTTTTGGCAGGGAAAGTGCTTCCACCTCGCGGTGATTTCGCACTGACCAACCAGCAGTTACGTGGTTCTTTTCCCTTTATATTGCTTGGTTAAGTTTTCTTTGTCGCCTTATTAACCCCAAGCAGCAGTCGTTGTTGTTTTGGCAGGGAAAGTGCTTCCACCTCGCGGTGACTTCGCACTGACCAAAGCACCAGTCACGTGTTCTTTTCCCTTTATACTGATGACACTGTGACGTAAACACAATGGGTAGCCGATACCTACTTATCACGCATGCGCTTTGCCAAATATGAGGTACGAGAAAACCATTCTCTTTACAGTTTTGGCCATCCTAGGTTCTGGCAGCCTGACAACAGAAAAATAGGTGGATTATTCGGCAGGTGCCAGAAGCGTCTTAGTGGCTGTACTTCAAAAACATCCATGACGGGGACAGATTCTATACAAAGAAAGGAAACCGGAGACTTTACAGTTGGAGTTGTTGAAGGTAATCTAAAGAAGTTATTCGAACATTTTATAACAAAATCTGGAAAATGGCGTCAACACTTACACTGTAAGTGTAATGTGACTGTTGTCTTGCACTGTAGATCTTAGCATTTTATCAATAATGTTACAGATTTGTAAAAATTATCTTGAATAGGAAGGGAGAACAGGTTTTTAAGTTTTTGTGGGGTATCATGATCTTGTTTGTAGTACAGAATTTAGCTGTCCACGGAAACCTTCAAAAAAACGTTCTGTACGTACAATGATTGAAATCTCAAATATTTAATATGAATTGCCGATCGGTGAAATAGTTAAAATTGCCGCGTTTTAAGATAAAACACATCACAATTCTGAATTCACATCAGCAAAACGCCATAAGTTTAGTAATGTTGGGGGAGGGGGAGAGGTGTGAAAGGAATAATTGTAGCAGACAGGCAAGTAAACAGTGAAACCATTAAAGTTTATTGTTTTATTTTATCAACTCTGTTGTTTCTTATCACTGTTTGTTATTGATCATTTTGATGTGCTAATTTACTTACACAAGTTCTATTTATACTTTGAGTCCTTAGTTGCATTATATTATATAGATGTTAGTTAACAAATGGCATTGCATAGATGATAGACCAAGTAATGTGCTCTGCATGAGACTAATGAGACAAAGATGGTGAGTTCATGGTCAGTTATCAGTATATGTATTACCAAAGACATCATTGATATTACCTGTACTAATTCATTTATCTTATTAATATCTTAAAAGAGATTTAAGAAATATAAATTTTAAAATCACGCTGTAGTGTAATGCACACAATTGTGCATTATAGTGTTACCATGCACAGCATGCTGCCACCAATGAAACTGTGGTACTGTCCAGCTCTTACACTGACGTACACCCCACATACCTGCATGTCCAGGTTCATTTATACATATTCACCAGGAAATAATACAACAAACCCCAAAATTTTAGTCTCATTCACACTGTTTAGTTCTTGTATCAATTGCAAATTCACAGAGAAGAGGGAAAGATGTAGAAAAGATAAACATAAAATATAACGTAAAAATAAAAGACATCTTTGTAAACCACAACTAAAATGATAGGTTGGAGAGACACAGAGAGAGGGAGATTGCACACTACAAAAGTTTCTTAATTTTTTCTAATCATATTCCCTCATCCGTCTTCTGTAATCTCATTCATTCTTTTCACACCACTGTCCCTACATGTTACATGTAACATGTTAAAGCAGACTGGGTTAGCAACCCTTTGGGAGCTTCACTGCTACCAAATCAGATAAATTTTTATTAAATTATAGTAAATAGTAGAGGATTCACAATGTAGTGATAGACATGGAAACAGAAAAGGAGCCTGGGCTACCCTTTAGAATCGCTCTTCATGGCTGAACATTTTCTCTACTGGCCAGCCATGAAACATGAAATGGACTGGCCTAATTCTTAAACCAAAGATTAAATAATACAATTTCAGTACCATAGAAAAAAATTAACAAAATAACGAAATTAAAACATCACATTAACATATTTAATTCATGCAAGAACATTTTTTTAATGCCAATAGTCAGTGCGTCTTTGTTCCAGGATGGTTCGTACTCATGGGAACAGTCCAGGAATAAATAGAACAAAAGATCAATTTTTAATATGAAACAAATGAGGACAGAGCGCTTAAATTAT
>SMGT01004939.1:101479-131414 GCA_004794575.1 Lanistes nyassanus
CCCCCCCCCCCCCTGTCTGCATTTATAGTCGGCAGTCGACTTTGCTGGCATCCGGAGAGACGGGTTCTCAGGGCCACTCTATTACACCTGGCATCGTTTTCCTTGGTGTGATAGGACTTTACGGACTCTCACTGTACGACGACAGACGATACCTTCCTCCGACTGTTCGCACCTCGCAGGCCACGGGAACCACCACAGGACATCTTCACACATGTGGAACATTATATCAACAAATGCCGCATTGAAATAACACACCTACGCCCTAAGCCCGTCCGTCACAGCAACCTGTCAGTGCAGGAGTTCCATGCTATTGAGTCCCTCCGGCAACGCACGGACATCGTCATCAAACCAGCCGACAAAGGCGGTGCGATCGTCGTCTGGGACCGCAATTTATACATAGCCGAGGCACACCGGCAGCTACATGACACCACCTTCTACGAGCCCCACATTGACCATACACCTGCGGCCGACACAAAAACGATTTCGAAAGTGATCCGCACCTCCATTGACTCGGCTGATTTACCACCATCAGCCAAACTTCTCATCAAGAAAGACACGAAACCGTCCTTCTATTTACTGCCCAAAATACATAAAGATAACAACCCTGGCCGACCCATTGTCTCTGCTTGCAGCTGCCCCACAGAGAACATTTCCCATTATTTAGACAGCATACTTCAGGCCATGGTCCAGTCGCTCCCCACCTACATTAAGGACACTACAGACACTCTTAGACTCCTGGACCACTTCAATTCCTCCCACACTTTCACACCCACCCTCCTCTTCACCCTTGACGTCACATCCCTATACACATCCATACCCCACACTGATGGCTTGACCGCACTGTCTTTCTTCCTCCACTCACCCAGCGACCCCCACCCCCCTACACACACTCTGATTAGGTTGGCTGAGTTGGTCCTCAAGCTCAACACATTCAATATTGATGGCCAGTGTTTCCACCAGATTAGCAGCGTGGCGATGGGCACCAAAATGGGCCCTAGTTATGCTTGTCTCTTCATGGGTTGGCTGGAACATAACATCCGCAACAGCTATACGGGCCCCACACCAGAATTGTATAGACGCTACATCGACAACGGTCTAGGCGCCACTTCCCTCCCTGAGTCTCAGTTATTGCAGTACATCCATTACATACAACACTTCCACCCCTCCATTCAATACACCTACACCATTTCATGCACCTCTGTCACATTCCTCGACATCAACATAACATTGCAGAATGGTCACCTTGCAAGCACCATCTATTACAAACCTACGGACTCACACTCCTACCTTGATTTCCACTCATCTCACCCACCCTCCACCCTGCACAACATACCCTACTCGCCGTTTCTGAGACTCCGTAGATTATGCTCTGACAACACTGACTTCCATGAACAATCCGACAGAATGATAGACTTTTTCCTCTTGATCGCTGTACTGACCCACCACCCCCACAACCTCCCAGTACGTAGGATCCTCCTTTCTAACTGGCACCTGTTGTCCAAATCTGAACCTGACCTCTTCAATAAACTCCCCCTCCTAGCATCTCGGCGGGATAAGAACCTGCGAGACCTTCTAGTACACTCCAAACTAAAACTGACTACCTCCCTCCCCCCTTCCTGCAGCTCCACCCCGTGCAATGTCCCCCGTTGCCACACTTGCCCCTACCTTAACACTGCCACGACACTCCACACACCCAATACCACCTTTATCATCAAACGCAACTTCACCTGCACCAACAGCAACATCGTCTACGCTATCACATGCACCCTCTGTCCCACTTTATTCTACATCGGGGAGACAGAACGCACTCTCAACACCCGCTTGACAGAACATCTAGCTGACACTAAACACTGCAGAAACACACCAGTTGCACGTCACTTCAGCACACCCCCACACACAGCCGACAACATGAGGGTCTGTGGTATCTGGAAAATGAAGGGCGACTCCATTGACCGTAAGAATATGGAGACCTACTGGACTCAACCTAAAACACTGACCCTCCCCCTCCTTTCCCTTAACCCCCTCACCCCTCCGTCTCTCTCTAACTTTTTCTCTCACCTTCCCACCCACTCTCTCTCTCACCGATGCCCCCTTACCCACGCTGCTTTTTCTCTCCCTTTCTCTCTCCCCCCGCCCACTCTCCACCCCCACCCTTCTCTACCCTTTCCTACCCACCTTGCGATTGGCTGCCCCTCTTTTTAACCTTTCTTACTGTCCCCTGGTCATTCTCCTGCTATGCAGCCTACGCGCCACTTCTACTGCAGATAAGTCTTTTTCCTTTTCGTTTTTTCGTCGTTTGTGTGTCGTCCTGATGAAGGGGTAGTGCCCTGAAACATGTAGATTGTCTTTGTCTTTGTCCCTTTCTAGCTTGGTACAGTTCCCTTGTTTTACATTTAATTTAGGCTTATCCTCCAAGTGGCAGTCACTTGTTTTTCTTTTAGAACAAAATCTGTTCAAGACCTGATCTCTAGAACCATAAAGAATAGTTCATTTGTTTTATTTAATAAAGGTTACAAAGTCTTGTATTATAAGTTGTATAAATCAATGTGACCAGCTCTGTCCCAGAGAATAAAAATATTCAAGATTTTTGTCTTTTCATTTCAGGATTCTATGGCATGCCATGGAGTGCCGAGCAAAGGAAGATTCTTTTTGGGTGGTAAGTACTAAAGTAGTATATTTATGTACAAATCATCAGGGACAGGTGTTGATGAAGTTAGATTTCATTAGGTTTGAGTATGAAACCTTAATGTCTGAGCAGACAGGGTATGCTCCCAAGCAGACAGTAGATGTAAAAAAAGCTTTTCAATGGTCATTGTCCAGACTAGCAGACAAAACAGGTAATCCATTTCTTGCATCAGCAATAATAGTTAATACCAAATATATTTTTATCCATCATTGTCTATTGAGAGTGCTGGGTTAGTGATATAGGGTGATTATTGTTAGTCTTTTTTCAACTTATTATGCTCGTCTCTGTCACTAGTGTCCGCTTTATGTTATGTTTATTTGCAGGATGCAGAAGATGGGCCTAAATACGTATATGTATGCACCAAAAGATGACTACAAGCACAGAACTCACTGGAGAGAGCTGTATTCTGTAGAGGAAGCAGGTAAGTAGATGAATGGTGGTTACTGAATACAATTTGGAAAACATTTTACTGATCTTTAGAGGAATAGAACCTTAAAATGTGCTCAGTTATTACAGATTCATTTTATTGTGTCAGTCTGCCACTATTTTTTTGTACATCTTAGGGGTTCTCTAACGTCAGCTGTAAGTGCATTTAGCATTCTGTTCATATTTTGTCAAATGCAGTTTTGTATTTGGTTTTTAATTGGATTTTATAAATGACCTCCCTTGCTTATAGCTATTTGATCTACCTACTTTACCTTGGTCAGAAGTAACAATCTACAGAACAATCTTTTTAATGATATGTATATTTACATTCTAGTTCAAAGTAATATAGAGATGACATTGAAGAGATAAGTGCAAGTACTAAAACCTGACACTTGACTGTCAGGTGTCGGTCTTCTTGTCAGAAGTATGCTTAATCTGTCGGGCATAAGCATGGTTATACATAAATAAAATGAAACAAGTGACTGCCTCTCGGAAATAAAACCTAAGTATTACTGAACTAAGCTATAAATGACACAAAGTTGACATTTCAGGCAATTACCCCTTCGTCAGGACAACACAAACACTGTAAAACAAAAGGACTAAAAACAGACAATTGAGTACAGACACACGTAGACAGCACAACGTGGGACGATACTGTCCCAGCATTATCACCCACACTATGCTGTCTACATGCATCTTCACTCAGTTGTCTGTGTTCAGTCTTTATCTGTTTGTGTTGTCCCAATAAAGGGGTTATGCCCCGAAACATCGACTTTGTGTTGTTTATAGCTTGGTTCAGTTCTTTTGGGGTTTTTTTTATGATGGTAATAGTAAATACTTGTACATGAAATATTAGATCTTGCCTTGAATGTTGGTGGTTGATGCTGATTATACTTTATGGCTAGTTCATTGTGGGTGTCAAATAATGTAGAGTGTTTTCAGTTTGCTTTTGCTGGTTTCAAAGGAAAATTGTAAGGTGACATGGTTATTAATTATTTTCAGATAATCTTGGAAGTCTGATAGAAAGTGCTCATGAACATGGTGTGACATTTGTTTATGCAATATCACCTGGTCTGGATATTTCTTTCTCCAACTCAAAAGATGTGATGGCTTTAAAGAGAAAACTTGAACAGGTTGGTTTTGTGTGTTTGCACACCAGGCTTTTTTCTCGAGGCATCTACATCTTCTTCTTCTTCTTCTTCTTCTTGTTTTCTGTGGACTGTTTTAGGCATATTTCTATTATTTCATCAGCTACTGATCTCTTCAATGGGAAGATTTGAGAGAAAAGTACCTGTTGGTAACCGTACTTGACTTTCTGTCTTATGGCCGTTTCCAGTTCTATACCAGTATGTGTGAGACAGGTGCTATTCAGACAGAATGGTCGTAGACATTGAGGTTTACTCCTCTAGGAGAATATTGGATGAAGGTTTCTTTTGTGGTTTTCTGTTTGTAAATGGATAAATTACTTTTATTTTGAAAGGTGGCTACATTTGGCTGTAGGGCTTTTGCACTTCTGTTTGACGACATCGAACCAGAGCTGTCAGAGGCAGACCGTGGAGTCTTTTCATCTTTTGCTTGTGCCCAAGTGTCTGTGGCTAATGAAGTCTATGAACATCTAAATCAGCCCAAGTTTCTATTCTGCCCCACAGGTTGGTAATAAACATTTTATTTTTGTTGGACCATTTCTGATCTCAAACGTGATATCTAGATAATATAGACATGGTATATGCTTCAGATGTAATTATTATGCTTTATTTCTGTACCTAGAAATGGTACCTAGCATACAGCATGCTCTTTGTTCTGAAAATTGACTGCTAAATATTTTGATGTGTTTTTGTGGTAAGATAGGAAGAAACAACTTACCACATACAACTGTTGTGTAATTTTTTTTGTTTTGTTTTTTTTCAAAACAAAGCTTAAATATCTGGTTTATGTATAGCTAGTATATGTCTTTTTTCATTCAGCTTGCCCTAAAAATGTTGCTATAAATTTTGCTTGTCCGCAACTTGTGAAGGTGAATTTTCAGCATTTTGACTTGCTTTTCCAGGGCGTTCAAACAGTTTTTGGTGTCGAGCCCTATTTAAGTATTTAAAACAAGGGCTGCATGTATAACAACATTTTTAAATGATCTATGTAAATTGACTAGGTTGTACGTGGAGTGCTTTATGTGCATTGAATATAGTGCCAGGGGCTTTGTGCTTCTAGTGCCAGGGGCTTTGTGCTTCTAGTGCCAGGGGCTTTGTGCTTCTGATCTAATTGCACATGCATCATTAGTTGGAAGAGATTGATATTTTTAGAGGCTATTTATATTGCATGAGATTTATTAGGTGGGATTTGATATTTCAGCTTTGTTGGAAAATAAAAACTGCAGATACTGTCACTGTCAGTGTACTTTTTAATGTTTTAATGCTTTGTTTGCATTGCTGAAGATGGTGGGTGTGAAATACATTTTGGTAAATGATTTTTTTTCACCTGCATGTCAGAATACTGTGCCTCAAGAGCCATGCCAACTGTACAGTCATCTACATACCTAAGCACTGTTGGTTCAAAACTTCTGCCTGGCATTGATGTCATGTGGACAGGTAAGTTTTCTAAAACCTTTTCAACTTGCCAATCAGTAAAACGTCATGAACTACATTTGCATAATAACTACAAGAATTATAACAAAAGAATAAGAATACGTGGATTGACAACAGGTACATGGGGTAAGATACAAAATGTAAATGTAAGATACAAAGTTGCAGAGAAATAAAACAATAATATTGCTGGCAGCTGCGTAACATTTTATGAAATAGTAAATTGTAAGCTTCAGAAGTAGTGGTACCCAAAAAGGCTAATGTAATTGGTGATGTTGCACAAGATCACTTGCCATCAGATCTTTTAATTTATGTCATTGTAGAGTTCTGAGGCACCTTGATACCACCTTCCGTACCACCGTTCTCTCTTTTGTCTGCTTTTATCTTTATCCCCCAGACGTTGTTGTCCTTGTCTTGTGTGACTGGCTTAAAGACTTGAGATGCAGTTTAAACAAGGTTATTGGGTATCTTTCTAATTTAGGTTGCAAGGTGATCAGCAAAAAAATTACAGTTCAGACCCTGGAAGAAATCACCACAGTGCTGCGACGTCCACCAGTCATATGGGACAACATACATGCAAATGACTATGATCCAAGGCGTGTCTATTTAGGACCATATGATGGCCGCTCACCAGATATTATTCCATACATTCGTGGTGTGCTGACGAACCCAAACTGTGAGTTTGAAAACAACTTCGTTGCATGCCACACCCTTGGCCAGTGGAGCAGATCCAATCTGGATGGTGTCAAAAAGGACATCTTAAGTAAGGTTTTTACTGATTTGTTTTCATTTTTTATGAGTCGGTTTACCTGATAAATATTTTGTAATGGATTAAGACATTTGCAGGTGTTCAAGTAAATGCATTAGTGGTTTTGTCGCTTGAAAGTACTCACTCTGAAAGGGTAAAGATATGTGGAACAAATGTGACCGCTAGTATACCAAAGGAGAGGGCTTCTGGGTAATACAGACACTGACAAGAATGTGAAAGTATAAAGTGACTATACCAATATCCATTCTTTAGGTGGTGGATAGGCTTTGGAGGAAAAAGGCCACTCACTTGTGGTCAAAATAACATCAAACAAATCCTTAGAATTTAGAGATGTCAAGTAATGTAATCTTACGATATTGTATAGTGAAGAATGCTGCAGTCTTTTCCTTTTTGACTTTATTTGGGATGGGAAAGTGGACACAATAAGGAGAACTGCCATGCAAAAGTCATATAAAGAAGGAGGGCTACAAATGATCAATATCTATGCATACCATCATGTATTAAAAGTTTGTTGGATAAAAAAATTATTACTTTTAAAAGTAACTGGCACTCCATACTTTATTCTTTGTTTCCAATAAGACTTCGAGAGTTTCGGCACGTGCTATAGAGATTGCTGATTTTTTCAAACAGTATTGCCTTGGATTTCAATCCGCATCCTTAATGAATGTAATATCAGAACCCTAGTTCTATAACTCACAGTTGGCTGGTATTGATCATTTTAAAAGCACCCAAAAATGGACTTCAAAAAGTGTCTTTAAAATAGAAGATAATACAAAGTGGTCAAAAGAGTAGAGAAATGCTACGTTTCGGGTAATAAACCCTTCGAGGCACCTTTTGTTTGTCTTGTTTTGCTTGGTTAAGTTTTCTTTGTTGTCACCTTATTTACCCCAAACAGCAGTCATGCGTTTCTTTTCTCTTTACTTTGATAAAGAATCGATGACATCTTTTTGAATGTCCAGTGGTTCCTTCCTTCTGAAACTCACGACTGGTAAGAGTAAAGGAGAAATATCCACATTGTAAAGACTATTTTGGGAAAAGTCTGTGAATTTTGTTATGAATTTCCTGTACGAACCCTGGACTTAGAACTAAGTGTAGAACTCATTGTTTTAGGAGATAGGATTATCAGCTTGACAGACCTGTTAGGTTACTTCTGGTAGTGTTTTTGTCGAGGTATGAAGCAGCATCTTAGTCTGGGTTGTCTTCTAGATGAGTTTAGATATCAATATTGTACTGAGAGATATATCTCTGTTATAAAAGACAATTACCCCATCTGTACAACTATGGCACATATGTGAAGCCCTCTTTTAGTTCACGACGGTTGCTGAACCCTCCATTTGTTCCTCATAACTTTTTGTCTTCTTTCCCCTCTTTTACTAAATCAAACACTTTCTGACTCTCTCTTGTCCTTTTCACTCTCCCTCTCCTAGTCCTTTCTCCCCTCTGCCCTCCCCCTCCCCATGTTGCTAGGTTAAAATACTAGCACTGTGGCCTGTGGGGTATATTGTTAATATGCTTATATTGTTTATGTTGTTACACATTCACTGTGTGTAGCTTGTTAATGTGTAACTCATCAAATTCAAAATGTATTTCATTGAATGTGAATTGTGTAATTGTATGCATTTTGTATCATTTTATGAATGTGCTTTGTTTGAAATGAAAAAAAATTGTTTAACTCAAAGGCGTGTGTACAGATTGTTTTCTTTTTACTCACTTGAATACATCTTGTTTGTCTGTCTGTCCTGTTAGGTGAGCGTCTGAGTCCTGTGGCTGCAGATATTAAACTTGAAACAGAGAGTGACTTGGGTTCTGATGATGATCTAACTTTGCACATTGCCCAGTCTTACCGACCTCGGCAGGCACTGAAATTAGCCATCAGGGAGTGGATTGAGGAATTTAAAATCGCACGCCACCCACCTAGAAGACATGTACCCTTGGGCTTGCCGGTACCTTTTGGGGTGCCACCAGAAGTGCCGCCAGGGATACCTCCTGTAGTAGCATCACCTTTGTCATCCATATCAGCCTTGACAACATCGTTATCTCTACCTGTACCTAATGGACTTCCACCTGTCAGTGCACCTGTTCCTGACATAGTTAAGACCTGTACTATCACCACTCCTACCACCATCACGCCTTCCACTTCTTCTGCCTGTAATGTCCTCACTCAAATGGAGATCCCTTCTCGCATGCCAGTTGTTACCGCCAGCATCCCACCATGCCTGGACCCTGCTTCTGCTATTCTGGCTAGCCCTTCAAATCTGGTGCCACTGTCAGAGCCTGTTAACACTTTGGCACAAGACTGTTCACCAGCAGATGTGGACAACCTGTCCGACTCCAGTACAGAGATGGAAGCCATGGAGTGTGTCCCATGTACATCAAGCATGACCCCCACCCTGAACAGTGGGGGGAGCAAAGCAGACTCGGACTCAGCTGAGAGCTTAATGCAGGTGGAAGTGTGCAGTAGCTGTGATAGTAAAGCTGACAACTCGTTGCCAGAGCTTGTTGTGGATCTAGTGACTGTAGAGGATATTTGCCTTCTGGTGGACTTCTTCTACTTGCCTTTCGAGTATGGATCTAAGGCAGTGTTTGTGTTGAATACTCTGAACTGGCTGATTGAGAATGCTCACCTTGTGAAATTGAGCAGGAGAGATACGGATGAGGTAGGTGTTGATGGTGTCAAGACTAAATCATGATAGGGGATCTCTTGCCCGGTTTGGGTATTTTATCTTTTTTACTCTGAGCTCTTTGGTTTTGTTTTCCTTGTTTTGTTTTGCTTTTCAAGTTTAATGCCTTCGCAGCCATTAGCCTTAGCAAACCACAGAAGTTGCTCACTGTGGTTGCATTCTGAAGGGTTTGTCATCCCCTCTGAATGCAACGGCAGAGCTATCCCATGGTTACACTTTTGTGTGATTTCTTGTTTATGACGGTCTTATATCTGCCTTTTCCTTCATCTTTTCCTTCCACTCTTCTGGTCCAGTTACCCGCCTTTTTTCTTGAACTTACTTTTTTTCCCCGCTCGATGGCCCCCATTTATGAATCATTGAGTTGGGGTAAGGATTCAGATCTTGGTGGTACGATGGATTCTTCTGCCATATAGCACTAGTATTTGGTATGTTCCGCCCATTACTTATGTATTTTTTTCTTTTCTTAAATGATCTTTCTGATTATTATTATTATTTTAATCTGGGGTTTGAAAAATTGAGCAAATACTCAACGTCTCTAGCGCCTCCTAACTTTAGGTTAAATTCTTGTAAACATGATTGATGCTTGGTGGGTTATTAAGGTGATAATATATTATTGTATGTAGTGTGTATATATGATGTCGTGTGTACTATATATCCTAGACATAGGCAGTTTTCTACTTGGTTCTGGTTTGGTTGAGTTACGGTCCTGGTGATTCACAGATTTGCACCAAGCTACATGTGTAGTGTTTACCATAAAACACCAACAAATAGAAAATGGCGGCCAGTTCTGCTCTCTAGTTAGAATCATAAACATTTAGCGTGGTACAGAAGAAGACATAAAATTACGCCTTGGCAAAGCCTGGTCAGAAATTCCAAGACTGCAACCTCTCTGGCAATCATCCAGCTACTCAATAAAACACCAAGCTGGAAATTTACCAGAGCAACATTCTAGCTGTTCTCCTGTATAGATCAAAATGTTGGCATAATACCAAGCAGACGCCAGCAGACTCTCAAAGCTTCCGTAACACCTATCTGAGAAGACAGTGGCCCACCTCTGTAACAAACATAAGGCTGTATGAGATCACCAAAATGAAAAGCATGGATACCATTCTGAAGAAACGACAATGGAGATGGCTAGGATTTGTATTGAATGCCCATTGAATACTCAGCAAAAATAGCACTGGCATGGGCTCCTGGGGGGAAAAAGGAACCAAGGAAGACCAAAAACAGTAAGGAGATGCATCATGAAAGATGAGCTGAAGGCTGCCAGTCTTAAATGCACAGAAAGCAGCTCACAACAGGGGCATTGGTGAAGTCTTATGCAAGCTTTATATGCCATTGGGCACGAAGAGCAATGATGATAATGATGACAGTGATGACGTGTAGTTAAGGGGAAAGTCCAGAGGGCTTATGGTTCCATAACAGTGCTGGCGAGTCAAGCAGTTCAGATGTTTATTATATTACAGGTACTTATATTTCATGGTTGTTGGGTCCTGGTGGCTTTTCTCTCTTCTACTGGCCACACTTTGGTTTAGTAAGTAGAATCATAATGCAACAATCAATGGCTGACTCACCTTGAACTGAAGACTACTAATACTATGCAGTCAGTTTGACACCTTTCTTTGCAAACCCTCAAAACCTGGACGATCAGGGTTTACATGAAGTATTGAGGGGTAAAACCAGTTAGCTGGGTGGGTAGAGAGGGGAATGTCCACTTGAGATATTTACTGAAACATTGGATAAAGAGAAAACTGACTTCAGTTACACTTCTCAGGTATGACCAAACTGCTTGGTTTTTGCAGTTTAAGGCATGGCAGAGTCAGGCTGAGGACTTTGAGAAGGTGGTGGTTACAACAGACCGCCTGCTGAAGAGACTGTTTTATTCTTCCAATAAATCCCTGCTGTGCGGTCTTCATACCTACCTGTGGGACCTGAAGAGCACTCTGTCTGTCTGCCTTGCCTTTGTCAGATGGCTAAGTAGGTGTCAGATACCACTCTATATTTTTTGTGGTGATCTATGAATTCTGTTCAGTGTGTGCTTTCTGTTCCGTCCAGTGTGCACTTTCAGTTCTGTTTAGTGTGAGTTTTACGCAGCACTTGCATGTCAGTCAAGCAAAGGAACAGTAGTGGATAGGAGTCTAGTTAGTTAATTTGCTTCTTTTCATGGATGACTTGAAAGGCTATATATCCATTACTCTTTAATGTTTTTACCAAACTATAATTATATAAATGATTTATAGTTTACACCAGCACAGTATGCCTGCATGGGCACACACAAGGACACAAATTTAAATTTAATATTCATTGACTCTGAACAGAATGTCTTCTGTTTCAGAAACTGGTATGATTCCAGATGTGTCAGCATTGCCCAGCACAAAGGTCACCACGTGTGCGTATATAATCCCTGCAGACACTTGTGTCAGTGCCATATCTGTATAGCAGTCACAGGCATAAACGATTAGTTATAGAAATACTGAATAAATAATATGCTTATATGATGGAATAAGATGCTTTGTAAGGACAATATGAATAACGGATTCCTTTATACAGCTGTGGTTTTTGGAGGCAGTATTATTCTGGAGGTGTTTACATGATTTGGCTGTCAGTGTATTTGCTTTTGAGAGTATGTTGATTTAAAAAAAACTTGGTAAGCTTGACATTGGGCTGGAACTTTGTTAGTAGCATGGAGTGTCCCTTGTCTGAGAGTTCAATTATGAAAGGATAATGTTATTTAAAAAAAACTGTCGGTGGTTGTTGGAAAGGAGACCCATTGCAAACTGGCAACTGCGCTTCTTCCTGTAAGTTCTTGCTTGTAGAAGTATTGCCTTTGCATATGATTATTTCAGGAAGACTACAAGCAAAGTTCTCACTTTGCAAGTTTTTGCCAGAATTTGGTGTATCCGCAACTCTGCAGATTAATTTATTACATTCTGACTCACTGATGTTTGGTGGCTGTGCACCAAAGATACTGTGTGCACCGAGGTGATGTAGAAAAAAGGAGCTGGGTTGTGTTTATCTTTATGTCAACTGGAATCACTGAAGTTTGCTAAAGCTTGCAATCCCATAATTGGCAAGCCAAAAAATGAACACCATTTTTTGTGTATCTGATAGCGTCACCACTTGAACCCTCAATGGGGCTTTACCCCTGAACCCAGCTGGGGGCTTACAGAGGTCCCTGGACCCCTGTCAGTTTTCCTCCTTTTTGACTTTCTGTTGTTCTCATCTGTGATAAGTAAACTCGCTGTGTATCCATGGACATCTTTTATGGTTGGTGATGCAGTCCCCTACCCCTCCCATCCCCGTCTTCTGTGCATCTCTAATGCTGCATCAAATTCTCGTTTAGTATTGACACTGGCAAAGACAAAAATGTGTTTCAAAGTTCCAGCCCATTGACAGATAGCATTTCAAGAGATGTGATGAGAGAAGGATTTTGGCAAAATAATGAATTCCCTCTTTCCACACAAAGGCACTTACCTCATGGCAAATTTTGTTTTACTAGTCTTCTGTTGTGTTTCTACTGCGATGACCTGTGTTCTGTTCCATTTTTGATTTAATTACCCAGCTGCTGCATTATCAAATATTACTGCCGTGTTGTAATTTTGTATTGTGCTAGAGTAGGGTCTTTCTATAAGTTTAAAAAAATAATTTGGGATAGAGGCCAAAGATGCCACAACAAACAGAAATATACTTTTTTGACATGCAGTGCCATAGTTGTTCTTTAGCTCCTAATAGACTGTAGTGGAAGAGTGAGAGCTGCAAAACATGGGAAAACCTGTGCCTGTGCTTTTTATGTGGAAAGAGAGAACCCATTTTTCTGCATTGCAATATCTCTTATGTTTGCCTTGTGAACACAATTTTTTTTTCAACAATAGGTGTTCTTGCTATGGCATAACAAAAGTGATAGATATCCTGAAATTTACTGTTGTGGATGGCAGACAGTTCTTGGAAATCCAATAGAAATGAAGTAAAGCACCCTTAGCTGCAGTTTAAAATGTGCAAACATAAGGAATATGTGCCATACAGTGTGGGAGACCTGTTAGTGGTGTCACCATTGTTTATTTGTTATGGCTTGCCCTGATCAACATACTCTCAAGGGTTATGTAATTGGTCTTGAAAAGGAATTTCCTGGAGGAGAGCTTGCAAATTGGACTACTGTGTAATAGTGTTCGAAGACATAGATTTGATTTTTTTTATGAGTTCTTAAAGGAACACTGCTTGGGAGCTGTTAGCTTTCCTTACAAAAGAAAAGTTGCATGAACTATATATATTCAATATTTCAGGTTGTCTGGAAAATGCTTGTTGCAAGAAGTTTGCATCAGCAAGCGACATTATTTGTTTAGTCCATGGAAAGCCATTGTTAACTAGATAAATGTGTTTCCTTGTTTGCCGAGCATGGTCTTGTGTGTCCTGTGACAAATTAGGAAACACATTCGTCCAGTGAACAGAGACCTTAAAGCAAAAACACATCAATAAAATGAGACATGACTGAACCAAGACCATCTTATCCATTCCTTTGTATTTCAATGCAAACAGGGTTTTCTGAAGGCTATAAAGAAGCTTTTATGAGTGGAGAAATGGAGCCCTGGGTTTTTCGAGGTGGCCTTCAGCATGAGCTGCAAGTATGTATTTCTTGTAATGATGCCATTCATCCCTAAAATGGAGTCAAGCGGATGAGAATTTCATGCAGCTCGGCTTATAGAGTTTTCAGTAGAGTGTCATTCTAACCACTTGAATTGTTTCAGAAAGCAAATCGTGCCCATGCCATTGCAACTAATGTCACCTCGGGTCTTTTTTTTCAACAGGACTATGTGTGTGCACTGAAACATACCTGCTAAATAGGAAAGAGAACGCTGATGTAGAATAATGGCCATGGGAGCAGTCATTCTTCGGTCAGGAAGAATAAACCCAACCTATAAATGGTGTTAGGCATAACATCAACTTCCCCCCCCCCCTTTTTTTAAAAGTTATTTTATAGGCCATTAAAATGATCCAAAGTATTTAGGAGAAAACATTTCAAAGCAAAACTATCCCACAGATTAAAGAATAATTGTTCTGGATGGCCATTACACCTGTGGTTCTTGAGATGCTTACAGTGGTGAATACGAGTCTGCCTGGCTTTCAGAGGAGGTCATTTCGTGGCCAGATTTTTCTCTTCCACAGAGTATGCAGTGATAAGGGAAACTTGCACATGGTTTCTTATCAAAGATGTATACAAGTCAGCAAAACTCGTATCATCATCAAAATCTATTCTTGCCTTTTACATCAACAGAAGGGGACAGCTTGATAGAAATGGAACATGATTTTTACAATGTCAGTTTGGGTTTTCTCCAGTTTGCTTTGTTGGAAGGTGGGGGAATTTCAGTTTTCAGAAATCAGAAATGTGGCTGTGTAAAATAACAGAGGTCAAGCAGAATTGATTGGAAGTGATGATGATAGAGTGACACCAACTGACTAACAGATGAGCATCTGTGTAAGTTGTAACCATGCGCAAGTGACCATACCTGACGTTCTAATGGCCCTGACAGATTTAGGTGCAGTGGCACTGGCACAAGAGGACAGATGGTGGTTTTGATTTTTGTATCTTGTTTTTCACTCTATTGTTCAGACATAATTCAGAGATGTGACTTGAAATTGAATCCCTCTGCCTGTCTCCTACAAACGTGTGTGGTATTAATTGCTGATCATCTCCCCACACTTTATTTTACCTTGTTTGGCTTGCATTTTGTGCCAGTGGCAGATTTTGTCCAACTTTTCTTGCCTTTTTTCCAAATTTTTTTTGTTAATAAGGTATACCTGCATAGCAGAAGTAACAACGAATACATTTAGGCATTTTGAATATTTAATGTGTTCACCTACTTCAGTGGGGTTTTTCAATTGTCACATCTCTATACCACCACCCCCACCCCACCTCCAGCAGAAAACTTACAAAGCTTCAGTGGAGAAAAGCATCATTTTGTCCTACCTGCAGTGAGTGGGTTGTGTTTAGTTTTAGTTATGCATGTCTGTGTGAACCTTTGTCTTGTTCGCCAAGTGAGGAGATGGCTTTAGATGTGAGACAAACCCCAGGTGCTTGGTCCATCTACTTTACATGAAAATAAAGTACATAAACCATCTAGTCATTTGGAGCACAGAGAGTCACACAGAGACCATAGTTCCAGAGTCTGCGCTCTTGGAGCTTTTATTTGCATGAGCAGGCGGCTGCCTTCATTTTATGGCAAGAAATTGTCCTTGCATTGCTGTAGATGTGCGCTTGGTTTTTCTTTGAAAATGCTTGTGACAATGGATGGATGGGTAAACGGGCACTAGCACTTCCAAAGATGTGTATGCCTGTGGAGATGCTTCACGACAAAACTTTTCCTTGTTATCCACCCGTGCGTGGACTGACCGTGCAAAGTTTAGCTGGTTTGGGCAGATTTGAGCAATGGGGGCAGGTGAACCGAAGATTTGCAGTAGAATGAAAGATTGCTGTGTTGTCTGTTCAAATAAGTGAGGAAAAATTATTGAAGGTAGGATTGTAAAACTGCACTGGTCACTGCTACAAAGAAGTTATATATATATAAACAATTCATTTCAGAATAATACTTGATGTTGATTTTCACACATTTCTATGAGCCTTTAGGCATTTCAAAGGAATATGCGGATTGTTTGTGGTCAAGTTTCTGTTTCTTAAAGAAAACTTTGAAAATATTTTTGACAAATTTCTCTTTCATGAAGAAAACTTAGTTTTGACAAATTTATAAGTAAAAAGTGAATTGCAACAAGGAAGCTTCTTTTAATGTAAATAACTGCATGTAATATTCACACTTTGTAAGTGAGCAGCTACATCATGTGGAAGACTGAAGTACAGTATCAAAAAAAAAAAAATGAAGGCATTGCAGTCTGGTGAAGCTAAATGAAATTCAAACCCCATTGTCCAATGCAACGTTAACCACTGGGCTATTATAGAGCCCGAACTAGCCATATATACCAATAACCAGTTTTGCCAAGCTGGTTTCCAATAAAAATGTGGATCACAAACACAGAAACATTAACATTTTAAAAACTGTGGTGAAAACAACCCACAACTATAGTAAATCCGCTACACTGTCGGTGTCGGTGAATGTCAGCAAGACGGATCAAAATGTATGTTTGGACATGAGTGTGCATGTATAGGGTACACATACTAATATCCTGCCTTATCCTTCACAGGGCTTGATGGGACTGACAGATCTAGACAATACACTGTAGTATATGCAATTTTCCTAATTTTCATGCAGCATGCATGATGCAACGTACATGACCACCATCAAAAAATGAGTAGACCTTTAGCTGTCTTCGTATACCCTTTGCCAGCTGTAGGCGTTTCACCTGCCTCCTGACTTTGGCACACAAGTACTGTAGTTGTACAAATCCTTTTCTGTTACCTGTGGCAACCTTTCACATATTACAGATCCACATCCACACATTCCTGGACACTGGCAACTTTAATATTTTCATGTGATTCTGTGCACACAAGATAAAATATAAAAATATATGGGGTCCCTTTGATCCTCCACTGTGAGGGAGTGGATTGTTTCAAATTAAATAATGCCAGTAACTTGATCAGTAAGAAAACTGGAAAATTGTCAAATCAGATAATTTCCTAATCTGCATGTGATTGGTTTTCATGGATGAAGAGATCGGTACATGTACTAAACTTCATAAAATTACACAAACTATTGATCCGTTAACTATTGCTGATGCAAAATATGATCTCGCCATATCATCTTTATGAGAACTGATACTTGATTGACAGAGATCAAAAAACCATATGAGTGAAACCTTGAGTAGACACACATCAGTAATAAGCAGTTGACCATTAAAGAAAAAAGCATGAAAGATGATGGTGCTAATCTTTATTGCCATGTTGTCTCGGATAATGCTTTCAGTTCTTTGACTGTCATTGTGTCAAACTGCCATTTTCGTGCTGTCTGCTCTGTATGCATATGCTGGAACTGGCTAATCATAAAGGGGCATAATCACAGTTGACTTCCTTCTTTCGCCTTGAAGCATCTCCATAGGACATTCCAGCTGAATGCTTTGCAGACCTGTGACTTGCTTAGATGGAAGCCATTATACATGCATACATGAATAAAAGCACCATTTTAACAAATACTGTCCCAAGTTGTCTGATTATTATTTTATTTGTAATATAATGTATGCATGCTAGATGGAGCTACACTTGCTCTAAGCAAGAGACCCGACCAGTTTTGTATAGAGTGCCTAAGGTCTTACTCCCCTGACCTGCCATTAACCTTGTTCTTTGTTTTGACAGAGGCTTTTGCCACTAGCAACAGCTCATGACCTATTTTTCATCAGACCACCAGATATTATTGTGCCACTGACTGCACGATTCCGACTGTACCAGCCAGAAGATGAGGTACAGTCTGGCATAAAAGCTTCATATGGCAGAAAGATTAGGAGAAATACACAGGAGTTCTCTTGCTGAATGCTGTGTCATCTTGAGTTTTGGTTGCTATTAATAGTGTCATTGCCTTGATGAAATTCTAGCCATATGAATAATCTTGAACCAAGTCTGATTATATACCTAAACACATAGACTAAACACTGTAGTTCTAAAGTTCTTGTGACAGAAGGGGAATGACAGCTGCATTATTTAGCTACTAAAATTGCCCTGGGAAATATGCGCTACCTTAATGCCTATGTCCATTGTCTTTTTTTGGCTTCCTCTCTCACACATAGGGGAAAACCTTGACAAGGAAGGCAACGGATGGCTGGGTAGGCTGGTTTGGTGGGTGGGTTGGGTTGGGTTGGAAGCTACTGCATGACATGCCTGTTTCTTAGAGCCTGTAATGAACTCTATTTTAAAGGAACAGATATATGACATCTGCTTGAAGACTTGTGATGATGGAATGGATGGTACAGATGTATTTCCTGAAAATCCTAGGCTCATTGGTGACAGGTGGGTAGTAGCATACATGCATGAAGGTTGTGTTTTGTGGGCATTATATTACTTTGGAAACAGGCTTGCTTAGCGTGTGATGGGGGGAGCTAATGTCGCTTTATTGAATGTGTGGTGGTGCCACAAGATCTTGTTGAGAAGCCAAATAAAAGAGTTTCTTTTGTTGACAAAAAATGTCCATCTCATGCATGAGTGGATGGAAACAGTTTATACATTCTGTTTATTTCTTGTAAGAAAGAAGCCTGGCTGGTTTTCTGTGGAAGGAATGCGTTAGCATAAGATTCTACCGTTGAGCTGATCACCAGTTCACCAAATGCCACCCCTCTCCTTTTAGCACTAATGCAGAAACTAGAACTAGGTTCTGGGCATATGACAGGTATTTTGCAGCTGTAGAAATTTCAGCTGTAGAATTTTTCTCCTAGACATAAAATGAGATGTAGGTCATGTGCCTTGGGACATCAGCATACAGCAGTCGCCATTGCTGACAAGCCATCCTGGTCATTCTATTTTGGAGAGTTTATTCTGAATGCGTGGGCTGTAAAAAAACGTCATTAGAATTCACAGCAAACATATCTTGTACAAGGAGTGACATCAGCAGCTCATCTGATTGAAATACAGAGTGTAACTTGTCACAGTGTAACATAGGTCACAGCCACGATTTTGGCTTGCAAAGTTTATCATTTATGGTTGACTCATGGTAATGCGTGTGTACCCCGTGTCAAAAAAGGGGTGGGGGGTTAGCGATTATGGCCATTCCAGTGACATTATCTTTGTGTTTCTAGGTTCCTGTCTGTTGAAGTTGTCAAATATTCAAAACATCTTATGCAGAGTAATTTGATTTCCCTCCTCATCCCTTCTGTTTTTCAGGTTGGTAGGTCGGTTTTTGACATTATCGCCAGAATTCTGCTTCGTGGTGGAGGATGAGCAGGGTGTGTGTGGCTATGCACTGGGTGCTCGTGATGCCAAGGAATTCCTGATGTGCAGTCAGTCCTCGTGGGTACAAGCCATGTGTGAAAAATATCCTAAACCACTCAACCATGACCTGTCACCAGCTGAGGTAGGTCACTGTCAAGGTCGTGGAAGGATTTATTGGTCCTCGTTTTGTCTGAAATAGCATGGCAGTGTGTCATATTTGCCCTGAGTATGTCGGAGAAAAGAGCTGCATGGAAATCCTGGGAAGATCATAACCATGAAAACTCTGGAACCATCTTGGAATTTCTGGGTGCTCATTTTTTCCTGAAAAAGGACAAACGGCATAAATGTAGAATGATAGCAATTTTGATGTAGCGGTTTACAAACTCCAGGTCATCATACTTTGGTGGTATATTTAACTCTTTGCACTCATACAGCATAGATCTAGTTTATGACATTAACGGCGCACAAGTATTGGCATGTTTCACAAATATTGCTAATAACCTAAGACACTTGCAAAAATATACATTATTTGGAAAGATTCTCGGAGTTTAAAATTCTTAAAGAATTGTTATTGGAAAAGTTTTTAAAAATTCCATGTGTTCCTGCTTGCCCACTATGGACATTTCTGATTATTATTACTTTCTGACCTTGATTAAAATCCCATTTTCTGAACTTTTGGCCTAAATTATATTTAAAGTATCTGTTTCCACCAAACTTGATTTGATGTGCAATTTTCTCTTCCACCAGCAGCCATTTCTTTCGAGTTACATAACTGTCCTGGTAAGCAGGTCCTCAGCAAAAAGTCCAAATATCAGCAAGCCAGATCTAAATTTTAAAAACTTACTTAAACGGTGCAGGTGATACGACCGATGATAGAGCTTTCCAGTGATACCAAGATGAGTTCCCTTTCACTGTTAAGTGGGTCTGCAGGATTTTTTGTTGTTGTTGAACTTTTGAAACATACTTTTTGACACTACGTGAAGGGTAATTGTGACAGTTAAAACTGACATTTCGACTTGAGTGCAAAGAGTTTAAAGATAGCAGAACTGTAGACAGAGAAATAACTGAGGCCTACGGTGTATTTCAGGAGGTGATGATGAGTTTCCACAACAAGATGCTGGGGGTATCCGATGAAGTGTATAAGCCCTACCCTTCGGTCATGCGGCTTGATGTCCTTGGCCATCGTATGTGTGATCCTGCAGTTCCTCGTCGCCTGCTGGCGTGCATTCTGTGTGCACTGAAGGCAGCAGGTTCTTATGGCGTTCATGTAGAACTTAATCCTGGAGACAAGTACATGGCTGACTTCTACACTAAGCTGGGGTTTTTCCCTGTTGGTACTGAAGCTCAACATCTCACTGATGAAATGATGTACATGGGTCGTCTTTACTGAATGTGTTTCTGTGTACATCCTTTTACAAACCATTATCAGCTCAACTGTTCAAGACCTGCATATTTTCACTTGCACAAGATTCTAAAGTCACCTCAATCAGCCAGTCTGGAATCTCTGAAATAAGTGGAGATCTGTATTAAAATTAGTTTTCAGTGTGTGGTGATATTTGGACTTCCAACAAATAGAGTGTTGAGTGGATTATGTAATCTTAAATCCAAAGCCAGACAAAGAATATTTTGTCTCTGTAATATTGCAAGTTTGCATTGATAATCCTTGTCCCCCACCCCCATGGAAATGTTCTCAACAGTTATAATTCTGTTTAGACATAACAGTTATGAAAATATTCAGAATACTAACATTGATGCTCGAGGCAAACAAGATGAATACCTTGGATGTGCCTGCATCTGGCATTATCTGTGATATGTAAAGAATGTGCAAAAAAAAAAAGGGCCTAGTCTTAGATCCAGTACTTTTAAACTAAGTTAAGCCATAGAAGCTGGAACCATGTTTACGCAGTAGTTTGCAGTCTTTCTGTTTATTGCTGAGACCATTCTTTGCTTGTGGTGAAAGCATTAACAGTAACAAAATGTCATCAGATAGATAATGCCTTTTGCTAGAAGCGTTGCTGCGCATGCTTGTCAGAGGTGTTAAAATTTTTAGAATAGCAGACTTTAAGAAAAGGAATAGTATTCTGACAGTATGACTGGCAGCATTCCTTGCAGGTGACCTTTGGATTGACGTAAGGCAAAGCCTTCGCTGTACATTTTACTTTGCATGGACAGAAAATATTTCTGGCACATTGCAGTCTTGTGTGTTACATGTTAGGTGTAAAGTCTACATAGTACAAGTAAATAACATGGTGACTGCACCTGTTGAATGTGGTATGTTGTGCTTATTGTCCTGAAATTGTTCTTGATAATAGGACTTTCAGGATTTAGTAGCTGACCTTTCCAGAATGAATGCAGTGTCAATGAGACATACCGCTGGCTTCCTCCAGCAGAGGTTTAATTTTCCCCTTTTCTAACCAGCCCTGCCGATTTTTGTGCCTTCATCTAGAGAAGTCTAGTTTGCATGTCTTCACAATTATGGCTGTACGGTTACACTTTGGTTCATTGCAAAGGCTGACAGTTCAACTGCGCTTAAATCAGAGCCCTGTGTTTCCGTAATGGAATAGGACTACTTTTCCCAGTCAGTTTTGGTAATGTGTTCCTGCCAACTGTTGCCAGCATTGAGAAATAAAGATTTCCAGTTAAACATTGTTAAAGCAAATAACTTTTTTGTTCTGTGGGTCATTTTCCTGAAAGAAAACTGAACTTCTGCCTCTACATAAAAGCCTCATAGCATGGGTAAACTTTGCCGTGGGATCTGGGGAAGTCCCATTAGTATGAATCTTGAGTTTGAGAGGGAGGGGGGAATTGGATGAGCAGATGAACACTACAGTGCTTTTGTTATGTCACCAAGAGGTATCTGGAGACATGCATTTGGCTGCATCATTTTTTGAAGCATATCATGGGCAGACTGCAAAGACTGTGTTCTGAAAACATGCATAATTGAGCTCAAGTGTTTTTCATTGTCATCTTACCTATGCAGTAGTTTCATAGAACCTGAGGAATTTGTTGATGCTGTTGTCGTTCAAGCTATGCCAATTTTTAAAAAGTAAACAAAAATCTAACCAAGCCTTAAATGGCATGCAAGTAACTGGGTTTATTTTTTGTAGAAAAAAGAATTCTAAAAATTGCAAAATTCCATTCGCAAGATACAACCTTACACACGCAGATGGAAGTCAGAACAATGTAAATCATATTGCAACAAGTAAATTAGCATTGCTAGAGACTGGCTCGGACCAAGAAGCCTGGAGGATTCTTGTAGGTAGCCTATGCTAAAGGAAAGATACAGGCAATGATGGAATTCAGCATTATCAGAGCTACATTGATGGGTGAGCTCAAGACATGATAAGAAAGCATTTCCTTGTGTGTCAGTGTAATGCCACATGACCTATTTTTGCACACAGGTGTAAATACCCATGTTCATGCATGCATGTGCTCGAGGGTAAGGATGTTGATTGGCATCCAGCTGTTTTAAAACTGGATGTACATTAACCCTATGACAGTGGTGATATGGACAGCGTAATACGAAGACTGTCTAGCATTATTTTGACTTTTCTCAAAACAAAACAAGACTAGAATCCCCATTCTGTTTAATACTAATGAGATGGGAAGATATTTTGCGATTTATTTAAAGCTGGATTTGCTGAACAGTTCAGTATTGAAACTTGAAACAGCTGTAATGTTTCTGGCTACAGGAATGGCAGCTGACATTTGAGACAGCAGTCTTAGTGCCTACAGTTGTAGCTTCCCCCAGTCTAAAGTTCAGTAGTGTTGCTCTGTTCAGAACCACCATGCAAAACAAGTTCTTGAAGTTCAGCCCCGAAAGTACCACTTTCAGGCCTGAAGTCGGTTGAAAGGGCCACTACTACAAGAATTTAGAACTAGGGGCAACCAGCTGATAAATGCCCAGAAACTACAGGGGTGGGTTTTGTGTTTTTGTCATCTGACTGGGGATAGTGCACAACCCAAGTCAAAGGCACCTTCCGTCAGCTTTTGTGGTGGTTCTGTTTTCTTGAGTTTTGTGAGTTCCACCAAAGTAGTTTTGTTTTTTGTTCATGCTTTCATTCCAGCTGTGTAGCGAATTCAAGGAAGTCACTTTTGTTAACAGTGGTTTCCTTCACCTGCCGTGAACACTCAAAGTGAAACAGGAAACCTTGGTTGTAGAATAAGTGTCATGAATATTGCATAACATTGTCATTGTTATCCAGATTTGTGGGTACCAGTCAATCCTGCGTGCTCATCCATAGATCCAAACCTTATCCAGTATAACAAAATGAGAGCTGGTACTTGTAAAACCATCACTGTTTGTTATGTTATTAAAACTGTGGGTGACTCATGGACCGCAGGGTGGCCTACTCAGCACAAAAAAGGAAATGTAGTTCTCACGGGGAACGCCGCAGGCTCCCATGAGGTAAACAGCATGATGCCAGCTAAGGACGGCTGCATCACCAGTAAGCGGTCGGGAACTCGGGGGGGAACCCAAACATTGGAACTAGCTCCTGTCAACAGGTCATAAGTTGGATACCCACATGATGCCACCTGCGAGGGTGGGGGCACATGAGGGGGATGGATCACATGATGTAGAGGGCACTGCAAGAGGGAGAAATAAAAAAGGGAGAACTCAGGGTCTGGAGGCAGAAGGAGGAGAAACACACCAAAAAGAAGGGGGAAGCTTCCTCGGGCTTACGCCCAACCCTTGGGGTTTGCTTCCTTGCTTGGCCGTCGGACTTTGAAAGTCTTGACCACGAAGAGCCAAGGCGGGATGTAGCGAGATAGAAGACAGAAGGGCACAGTGGGGGGTAAGCCACAGGCTGGGTTCTTTGTGCATTTCTGCTGCAGTTGCCACAAGTGAGGATCAGGCTGGGAAGAAGTAACTGCCTTTAGCCGCTAGGAAATGAGCTTGTTAATGAGCTGAACAGTTGAACGTCCTATTATGCCACTGTCACGGATGAGCTGGAGGTGGAGGTGGAGGTGCTTTTCTCTTGGCTTTGTCAATGGACTGCTGATTCTCATATAACCCATTCACCGTGCTCTGGTTGATGTAAACATCTTCAGAACCAGCCTCCTCTGTCAGTTCCACAGAGAGAAGCTGGACAACTCTGGAAATGCGAGGCCGTGCACCGCTGTCTTGGGTCCAGCACTGTCGCATAAGGTCATAGCTGGAAAACACAATCACATCTTTTCTATAATGGTCACATTTCAAGCATGTCAAAACTCTGCTGAAGGCAGATGTGAAGCATCATTACCTAAAAGCACTGGATAAGGAACAGCCAACTAAATGTCTTGTATAATGACAACATATCACGAAATGATCATACTTATGAACATTGCAGTCTAAGGTAACGTGGGGATGTAAACTCTATAATTTATCAATTCTAATGCTCTGTTCTGCTATTTTTTTATACATTTGGTAGCAGGCCCATGAATATTTTAATTTGTCACGTGGTGAATCATGGTGTATAGACTGCCAAGGTTAACAGCAGACCCTAACTATTCATACACAACAAAGACGAGCACAACCGTTTGTAAACCTGCACTTCACAGTCAACGTCTAGTAGTGCAGTGGGGCATTCAGAGCTTATGACAAACCACTAAACTGGACATGTTTACAATTAATGTGCAGCGAAGAAATATGACCCTGTTGACAACTTACACTTTATTTGGACAGTTCACAGGCTTGCCAAGAATATATCCCTGAATGACAAACTCTTTCACTTCAGAGTCTGCAGCTTCATGGTAAGGGAGACAACCTCTTGTGAGCAGCTCCCACAGGAGCACCCCGAAGGACCACTGAAATAAACCCCAAAATATACGTGAAAGATCTTTGCCCAGGACCTAATCATATTGCTTTTTGCATTGTATGAGGTTGGTAAGAACATGTCTACCATCAAGAGCCTGAAATGATACTTTGTCAACCATAAATCCAAATAAAATAACAACAACAAAACTGATGCAAGAATGGTTGCTCACCACATCTGAAAGCATATCATAGTACCCATCCTTCAGGCTTTCAGGTGCCATCCATCTGACTGGAATATAACGATCTTTGGAGCTGTCGAAGACATATTCCTCTTTATAGAAGTCCCATGCAAACACTGCATCCGTAATCTTCACAGTGTTAGTGATGTCAACCCTATGGAAATAACAAGGTCTGTTGTCAGGAGCTTCACAGGGGCAGACTTCTTACCAGAATCACTCATCTGAAAATTCAGCAGCCATCATGGAAATAATGTTCAAGAACTAAACTCATCATGACATACATGCAGTTGCGAGCTGCAAGGTCTCGATGTGTGATGTTTTTGTCAGCCAAAAAACTCAACCCTTCAGCCACTTGCATGCCGAATTCAAGTAGCTGCCGAAGACTGAAATCCTGGAGAAGAAAAAAAAGCTTTCAAGGAAGTAGATTTTTTCCATAAATGGAGGAAATCTGTCATTCTTTTATACTACAATGAGCAAATTTTTGCTTTTTAAAATAAAAAGAAACTCCCAAGAACTCTCATGTTTCCATTCTGAGTGGGGTTTTTTCAGCAATGCATGAGAGATATATTGTGTCTTATCTTTGCAGGGCAACTTTAAGTCCAATAACAAATTGCAACATGTTCCCCAAAGGTGAACAAGCATGAATGATAGGTCAGAAGTCATAAGATGAAAGAGTTTAATGCCAAGATTTTCTTCTACTTTCATGATAAAACCTTTTGAGGATTACTGATGTCCTCCTTGAGTGAGCAGATCTCCATAAATGGGTAAACTACGTGGAACTTTTTTTCCTCCAGAATGATGCCAGTAGCAGACAGGACATTTTCATGTTGTTGAAAATGGAGGCGAAGACACTTTCGCAAAGCAGTATTGACCCAGACAGGAAGTGCACCTCTATCTGAAAAGAGTGATATGACAGCAGAAAAACTTGATCTAGAAAACCAACAAGGTTTTTTTTCCCTGGCTTGCATCTTTCGTTTTACTGCTAATAAGGATATCCAAACAAATTTACAGATGTACTTATAAAGTGGACAGGGTTTCTCATAAAAAAATACAATTACACGGACATCTTTATTAAAATTAAGAAACCTAAAGCTAGAGTATTCATACCTGGTAAAGATTCCTTCAGAGTTTTAATAAGAACTCTCTTTTTGGGAGACGAAGTGGCCATAGAAAACGTTCCATCAATAATTTGGGCATATTCTCCTGGAGATAAATGCAAAAATATATCTTCAAACACAATGATAATGCCTGTTTAGTAATGGGATCCGCATTCCTAAAATATGGTCTGGTTTACCTTCCATATAAGGTGTCATGCTACATGATGCAACTCCAAACCGAAAAATACAGTAGATCTAGCTCTGGTCATAAACAAGTGTACTGCTGTTCGATGCAAACCAAGAGACATTCATGTGCATGTACATGTGAAAATCTGGGCTTCTTTAGAATATAGGCATGTCAAATAACAACCATTGATTTTTGCTTCGAATGCAAAGCTAGGTGCAGTTTCATCCCCAGTCCCCCATGGTAAAAGTGGGTTAGGGTGATTTAGTATCCCTTATGTGCAACCTGTCTGCTGTCTGCAAGAATGACATTTATTTTTTTTTTTGCATCCATCTAAGGGAGACAATCTTTCTATCTTCATAAGGCAGCATGATTTTTTTTAATACCTGCCTATATCTTTGCCACACATTTTTAAGGTCTGTCTTCTAAAAAAAAGTCAGAAGGTGCAGATTATCTGCTCCTAGTCACCAAACAGCCAGCAAGACCCCTACACCTTCAACCCCCAGGATTTTCTACGACAAACTGACAAATTTTTTGGAAAAATCACTACCTGTATTCAGACAAATCTGGCCAGGCACAAGGTGGCTACCACTTATGATGCAGGCTTTGACTGACTCCGCTATGCTAGGATCAATACGCTGTAGAAATTCCTTCATCGTTTCTGTCTCGGAAGAGTTTGGAGGGAGAGCCACCTTGGTTTCACGTATCACACTGACTGGTCGAATGTGATCCTCAAATCCAATGTTTAAAACTTGCACTGTAAACAGGAACATTAACACTGGACATTGATAAAAGGTAGTTTAAATTGTATCACCCATAATCTGAGTCTGTGACAGTCCATGTGACCAATTATATTATAGCTGAGAATAAATGTTGTCAGGACATAATGGAAAAACACAAACATATCTCACATTGTTCATATTGGTTCTGGGCAGCATTCACTACTCTCTCAGAATCTTTTGGAGGAGTCTGTAAAAAATTCTCCTTGCGTCTGTGGCGGCAAAAGCAAATGACCACTATAATAGCAATCACAAGAAGAATGAAAGCTCCTATTCCACACATGATACCAATGAAGTATGACGTTTCCCAGAATTTCACATACAACAAATATCCAACTTGCATCCTGTAATTTCCAACTTGTACCTGGGGACAGAAAAGTGGTATTTCTTAGAAAAAAATATTAGCACATATACTAAGGAGATGGGTTTAATGTGGTTATCTAACTTTATTACTCTCTCCTTAGATGTTTCTGCTAGTGTAATTATGCATGTGTCAGTTTCACATACTCTACATGCAGGTTGTGTCATATGCTATGCTCGCCACAATCATCAATGACTGGTAACTTCTTGCCATCAGTGCATCTCGGCGAATAAAGCATGGTTTACAATGTGCAACTTATTTTTTTAAATGTTATTTTCATATTCAAAGAATCTCAGTTACCTACCTCAACTGGGAACTTGGAAATGGAATCCTTTGGGCTAGAAGGTGGAGTACATGAGATATGGGTGTCTGAAACTGAAGAAATCTTACAGCGTGCCACACCCACAAGGACAGTAATCTCCTCCTCTGAGCACCCAACAGTTAGATGAGATCCCTGTTAAGGACATAAGTATGGGTGCTCGGTATGCAAAAACAAGTAAACCACTGTTAAGCTATTAAAAATTTATTTGCATTTCATCATGCAAGATCATGCCCAAATATGAAATTATTCATTATATATATATATTTTTCTGTTTTCCCCATACATTCACACATGGATATACAAACACCATAAGACTCACTTTAACAGTAATCTCCTTCTCAAAGTCTGGTGAAAACTGAAGATCTCCTATGATCTCCAGTTGTGGGTCTTGCTGAACTCTCACTGAACCTAGCTGATGATAAATGAACCCGTCAAATTCAATACTATAGTACAGGCTGCTGTTCAGCAGACTATCGGTCTGATGTAGGTCTGGGGTGAAGCAGCGTATTTCTTGAACAAGATGGCGGCACGTCTGTTACCAGAAAAAAGAAAATTCTACAAGGATATACATTAAAAAAATAAATACACCATAATCAGTCACTACTGCGACTCATATTTCTTTTTTTATTGATAGACTTAAGATCCAAGAATCAAAAAGCATACTGACACAAGAGTATGTGGGGAGAGACAAATAGCTTAGCATGAGACAGAGTGACCAACACAAACTTGAATCTTGCTGACTGCAGAATGAGATAAAATGAGACTTACTGCATACCAGGACTGGTTGGAAGCTGAGTTTGTCATGAACAGTCGAGGCACTGCCACACTGTCAAAGTTCTGTCCTTGAAAAACCACTCCACATCCACCGCTAACAACATGTATGTAAATGGCACAATTACATACACATACGTGTGTATTAGTGAGCATGTGCAAACACACACACATGCATGGATGTGCACACATGCTCACAAACAACTATAAAACAGGGAATCTTGTTAAACTAAATGCAGATGTCCTTTCCCCCTTTCTCCCCAGTCTCTACCAGACAGTACTGGCATGGGAAAAAAAGCTGCAAGTAGATTTTACAGTTAGAAGTACCAGTAACATAGTCTTCTATCACACAGCAATAACAGCTTCTTGCATTGTGCATAGATCAGCTGACATTGTATTCTTGAGCACCTCAGCTCCATTAATACCTTAACATTTACTGTGTTGTATTCAATTGCCACATCTCTACCTGAGTTGTGTGGATATCTGTGGTAAAGATGTTTTATTCAAAATAGGATCTGGACGAAAAACAAAACGCTCGGAAGCCACATCAGCATTAGAGTCAATCCAGTGGATCCGTAGAAATCCATAAGTTTGCAGTGAGCTTGGCCTTGTTTTGAACACAATCACTGTCTCATTCCTGGTAAGAAACAAGAAATTGGTTTAATGTATTCAAAATACTCTTACATCTGTAAATGTATACTGTGTCAGTGCTACACCTTATCAAGGTTTGCAACATCATCAAGAACTGAATTTTGTTTTTAAAATATTACCTACAGTTTTCTGCATTATTTCTTTTATATTCACGCAACGTTGATAGCAGTGGCAAAGTTATACAGGTGTTTGTATGTATAGATGTATATACATGTACACACAGATACATAAACACTATTGCAATCAAACCCTCAAGCAGGTGTAACCCCCTTGAGGTTACCAGAGTTATTTCCCCTTGCATCTTTTCTAGCTTGGGGAAATACTAGTTAGTAGGGGGAAAATGTAGTCCCCAGACAGATAAACCCCTGTCTGTGGACAAGGTCTTTTATGTATTAAAAACCTCCTTCAGATTGTGCTGGTGGGGGGGGAATGTGTACCTTTATAGTATGGCCGGAGTGAGAGGCAGAAGTTTTGGGCTGGAGCCTGGATAGCTCAGTTTGGAGAGCTATGGACTAGCAGATGGAGGTTGCTGGTTCGAACCCTGGTGTGGCCAAGGATTGTTTCCTGGAGTTAAACATTGTGCAAACTCCATTCGGCCATCTCCCCGCACATTAAACTGCCTGCTCGCAGTGGCCACTGCAGCCATCAGTCTGGTGATTCTTTCAGTGCATATAATAGGACCCCATCCCCCATAGTGCGAAATCACCGCAAGGTGGAAGCACTGTCCCTGTAAATCACCACCACCACCACCATGGCAGAAGTTTCCCAGTGAAATTACCGGCGTGATTGATTTACGCCAT
>SMGT01004939.1:131656-182011 GCA_004794575.1 Lanistes nyassanus
TTTCCCAGTGAAATTACCGGCGTGACTGATTGACGCCATTGCGCATAAGGATCTCGGATCCACGTGTTCACGGGAACTCTGTCCCTCATTCAGTTTGGGCCCTGGTTGCAAGGAGAATAGACATCTCCTTGGTGCGTCTCGTCTGGACGAAGTATGATGGTACAACGCATTTTTGTACTTTGCAGTTGGTGTTAATGAACTTGTTAAAGAACGATCCCTGTTTATACTGCACTGTTGTAAATAATGGCAAAGCTGTGTTGCAGGGTTATGAATCAGATTATGTTTTCCCCTGAAATGCATGCAGTGGGGCGATGTAGATGTTAAATATGATTATTTTAGAAATTTCATTGTTCAATCTTTGTGGGGAATTGAATGTAGGCCGAGATGGGTTGGGGATGGCATAAATTATGATGGATTTTGGAATTGTCCCATGCACGTGTTGAGGCACTAGATCGCCGCCATCTTGGCCACCACGTGGTCGCTATATGGGGTCTGTTCCCCATTATGGTGTTTGCATATTCCTTGGAAATATCTAGCTGTAAAATTGCCTCATGAATTTTGAAGTATTACTTTTATGTATTGCTTATGTTGTGACCTGAAATTCATTGTTAGGTCAGTCTCTGTTTCAGCCACCTTTCCTTTTCTTACCAGGTCAACCTTTTCACCTTTCCTTCCCTTTGCCGCAATTTCTTACCAGTTCCACTTTTCCTTTCCTTTTATGCCCGGTGTTTTCCTTTTCCTTTCCCCTTTTCTTTATGCCCTGTGTTTGCATAAGCCACTTGCCACTTGTCTCCTAATCCTTTTCTTTCTCATCTCTTGCTCTCTCTTCACTCTTTCATATGCACCTTCAGTCATTTCATTTATCTTTATCCTTATCACGGGTTCTGGGGCTTGGATCTATAGCAACATAAACTTGATCGTTAGTAAAATGAAAGCAATTGAGTAGATTTATTTTTGTTTTCTTAGTTCTTTAGTCAGCCAGGAGAGAATGTGTGTGTGTGAAGCGCTAGCCTCTAGCCCAAACCGTATTAACTTTTGTAAAACGACGTACACATTAGCATGTTAATTCTCCACTGGTGTGTACCGATTACACAGGTCAGTTACGTCAACACTTTATGTGCTACAAGAACAAATTACTATACTTCTGTACAAGAAGTGAAGGTCTTCGTCTAGTAGCATTTTTTATACTACATCCTCCCGGAGGCCAATAAATTTTTATGTACAGTGTATATCCCACTGCGGCTTAAAGTCACATAAACTGGGGTTAATACTACCCTAAAATTTTTCTAGTTTTTTTCCATTATCTTATTTAAAAAATTATTTTTATAACCATTCACAAATCACTATCACTAATATACACAAATATGCTCACTGCTCCATGAGAATCTGTGAATCATTTCCAAGGAATATCTGGACAGGGTGACTTCTATTGCCAAAGTAGCCTTTGATGGTCACCACTGTTCCTCCAAACATGGGTCCATACGATGGTTCCAAGGAGCTGACCTCAGGTGTCTGTGTGCACATGAATAAAGCTAGGCAACTGCATCATAGGAAAATGGCTTCTTTCTTGTTTAATTTCTCCAGGCACGTGCAATTTTCCACCAGTTGAAATAAATTGATTTTTAAGCACTGATTGATATCTAGATGTTAACGTGTACCTAAAAGTAGGTTTGTGGTCATTTTTAACTAGACAAATAATGTGCCTCCCACATTGCCAAACCTGGTTGTGCATTTGGCACCCAAAGGTGCATGTTTGTTAGGAAAGGCCTTTTAGATACACAAGTATGCACAACTATTGAAATGTAGGTCAATAATTGTCAAGCACTCTGATAGGAAACAAATGGGATAGAAATTTACGCAAGTAATGCATATAAATCAATAATTATGCAAGTACTTTGATGCACAGGTAACAAATGTAGATCAGCAAGAACTCTGACGTACTGGGAAACATGTTCCTCCACATGAGGGCAAAGACAAGTATGCTTTCACAGATAATGCATGCATACATCTGTACAAGTACGTTCACAAGACATACACATGTATGGATTAATGCACACAACTTACGCAATTTCTGGTCCCAGTATAACTTCCAAAACAAGGGCACTGACCATTTCCCTTCTGACAAACTTCTGACCCACTCCCGGTAGGGTGACAACCACATGGCTGGCAAACCTGTGATCCTTCTGGCCGATAAAATCCATCTTCGCATTCAGTGCATTTTAGGTCTGCAAACAATCAGCCACAAAAGATCATTATTCAAGATGATGTTATGTATGGTTGCAAGAATGGGCTCCTCGTTGATGTAATTAGCTTTGTATTTTCATTCTCCTGAATTTCTTCCATGCATCACTTTCACTTTCATCTGGTTATATTTAAATGAAAGATTCAACTGAGATGGAACAGCTATGATAAACAAGATAAAACCAAAGAAGGCAAGTGGATCCTGCTAATTATTCCTGACTATCAGACGTCACTTTGCTTAACATTAAATAAAATGAGAGGACTATTCACAAACCTTGTACATTCTGTTTGCAGTAGCACCGACCATAACTATCGCAACTTGAGTTAAAATATGCATCCGTAGTACAGTTACAAGGTAAACACAGGACAGGGCCATCAGTAGATCCACCGTTGAAAAAGCCGGTGTTGCACCTGCACAGGTCACAGTAAACCTTTGTGTTTTGAAGAAATGACAATGTCAAGATCACCTTCATACTTGACCACTGTCTTATCAAGGAAAAAAGTTCTAATGATGGCAAGAAATGACAAAAACTCCTGTGCCTGATTAAAATATGTGCATGCAGGATATATTACAAGCAGGAAGTCAGATGCACAGCAGGGCATCTTATTCCCTGGGTGCACACCAGCCTATTTTTAAAGCACAAATGGGTGCTAGAAAAAATGATAACGTCATAGCTTCTCCCAGCAACGTGAGGGTCACAAGGTCAGCACACTTTCCCTCCCTCTAAATGACCAGCCAAGAGCAGCTTCGTATTCAGCATGAGCAGGATAACATTTGAACCCCAAAATAAGGCACCATGTCAGTCAAAAGGCAGACAGAATTATTTCTTTTTAAATGCTTATTAAGGACTGCATTATTTCTTTGAGGTGTGATTTTTAAAAAATGCTAACACCTTTCAATTTCCTTTTTAAAAAATTGGTGTTTGTTATAAAATGTCTATCCACAATTTCTTTTGCAAACTACACCTACAAGAAAATAATAAGAAAAAGTGTTAATATAGACATAGGTGCCACCTACGATTTAGTGTCAAGGGGTGATTTGTGTAAAAAGCACCAAGTCCAGCCAGGGAATCTGTTTGTATTAGATCTGCTCACAGTTTTAAGCCTCTAATCATTCAATATGATGTTTCCATGATCCATGATCATTCATTTTATCCACTCTTTGTTAAATCAGTTGAAGCTCTACTCCTTTTGAATAAGATATCCATTAAAAATCTCCAAGCTTTTCCAGCTTTGCAAAAGATATTTTTAGATCTAGACACATGTACTTCCAGTCCCAAACTTAGCTAAAGGAAAACAGCCCATGTCTGGCCTTAACTTGTCTAACTTTGCAATTCCTGAAAGAGATCTCTCTAGCTATCCTATTACAGACTACTTAATCCTATGTTGTGATAAACAAGCACTAGAATCCCAGCAAATGACATCTACTTTTCACAGTTGGAGCCCGATGCATTTCTCTCACAGTGGCACACATAGTTGTTACCGGTCACAGAGCATGTCTGTGCATTCCCATTGCAGTTGCATCTGCAAACAGAGGGAAATGATACTGAACATATTTTTTAAATTATTTTGTAATTTAATAAAGACATTCTTTAAATATTACATGTGTGTATAGGAATGTAGTATGTCTTGATATGGCAGCTATAATTTGTTGCTAATGCAAAGAGTTTACAAGTATACAAGATCTGGGAAGATCACATTTGTACAGATCTAAATAAAGACAACTCAATAAACATCAGTAACTAAACCATTGAACACTGGAAAGAACACCAAATTACCTGCCCCTAATCAGAAGATCTGTGAGAACCACATTCCCCATGTTGTCGGGAAGAGTCAAAGTAAGCATTCTGACCACATGTCGGCGAAACTCGTCAGGGGTGACTGGGGTGCTCATAGTCCTTCAAGAGAGACAACACAACTTCTGACTCAGACAAATGATGTCTGGCAAAGAGTAACTAAAATATCAGTCAGCGTACACATTTCAGCATGAACAGTACTAAACATTCTCACCTGTTTAGGATGCAGCTAGCATTGCTGCACACAGCCGTAGAGTTGTCACCAGTGGGAAAATTAACAAAAAGCTGATATGATATTGTGGTGTTGGGAAGAAAATTCACAGTGACTTCGTCCACCTATTTTGAAAGACAAAGTATGCTTTTGAATGATAAATGACAGACTCACATATGCATACAGATTATGTGATAGAGGTGGTCGTGTGGAAGAGGGAGACAGGGCAGCAGAGAGAAGATGTGTTTATGTTTATGTTTATTGATTGCATGGGAGCTGAATGAGTTTTGTATCGGTACTTTTGTGAATGCTTGCTAAATGTATTTTTTTTCTAAATTTGGGTTTCTTTAACAATACTTACCATGACCCAAAATGCTATGTTCTCAATTAGCGATCCCTAAACGCACCTCCAAACAAAAACAACCCACCAAGGTAACCCTGGTAAGGCCCCTCCGTGCATGCGCACACCACATGCCACCCATGCGCACTAAGTCAAGCTGACTTTATCAAGCCAGAAAAACCCAACAGCAGGGAGGAGGGTGGGTTTGTGATGGGTTATGGTAAGTTTTGTTAAAGAAACACAAATTTAAAAAACAAATTTGCATTTTCTTGTCACAATACTGTACCATGACCCAAAGTGCTGATTAGCACAAAAAAGGAGGGTGAACACTCCCCCCCCAAAAAAAAAACTAACCAGGGTTAGGAGGACGGAGCTGACCAGAGGTGCTGGGTGACAACAGCACCGGCCACCCCAAATAGCCCATGCTCCCTGCAGCAGGAGAGATCCCTCAGGTAGTGATTAATAAAGGGATCCTCCGACCGCCAGTATGCCACTAACATGAAGTGCATGAGCCTGTGAGGCCAGTGAGGTGGCCCATGGCCTAACCTCATGCACATGTGGCGGCCAAGGGCAGGGAGGGTTCTGGTTCTTCCCTTGTCATCGTTGAAGTATATGCACGCCGTTTCTTTGAGAAACAACACGTAATGGTCGTGTACATCGCCTGTACTCACACAAGGCCCAGGCCGGACAGTTAACTATGTCAGGTTCAGATGGGTCCAGGATAGTGGACAGAGGCAGGATGGTGACTAATGGGGACAGATCACCAGGTCTCTGGTTCTTGGCCCGAAAATCCGGCAAGAACGACAGAGACCATGAGCCATCACGCTGCCGGCAGACATCTGACTCCAACCCTGAAAGGGCGTGAACCTAACTGGCTCAACGGCCAGAGGCAAGGATGACAAGAAAAACTGTCTTGAGAGTCAAGTAAAGCAAGGAAGCCTCAGGTAGAGGTTTGGAATGAGGAGAACGGAGGGCCACCCAACGCCGCCAGCGAGCGTCGTACACCTTGTTCGAGGGGGAACCAGCGGAACCACTGACACCATCATTCCCACCGGTGAAGCCAGGTGCGCGCAGTGACAGGACCACCCGTCAATCGAGTCGCCAACTGTTGGAGACGTTCGGTTTGTCCAGGCCACTGTGTCCAACTCCATCTGAGAAAAGTGAACGTCTGGCGGCAGGCGACGCGACTTGCTGAGATTCAGAGAGAATCCCAAAACAAAAAGACAAAGCAAAGTGTGAGTACAAGTGACAACGACTGGGTAACCACCCAGAGACATGGACCCCTCCCCCCTCCAAAAAAATGGCCGGCTAAGACAAAGTGCCCTACACTAAGTCACAAAAGTCAACAAAAAGCGTCTCACTTTCCTAAATCATCGACCCAACGCAGAGAAAATCAGAGGCAAGGGACTGCCAAGGCAAAGCCACGCTGTAGGAGGTGGGAAGGTGTAGAAGCAGCGCTCGTTCACACGCGTCCTGCCAGCAGGACAATGCTTGAGAAAGTCAGCTTGACCTAGACAGTGAGCTGTGCGCACGGGTGGCGTGTGGTGTGTGAATGCATGGGTCTTACCAGGGTTACCTTGGGGGGTTATTTTTGTTTGGAGGTGCGTTTAGGGATCACTAATTGAGAATATAGCACTTTGGGTCATGGTAAGTATTGTGACAAGAAGCACTACATTGATTTCCTTGTGAAATGTTTTACATTGTCATTGATTAAATGATGTTGTCTTGTCTTGTCTTGAACACATATGTAACTGCATGTGCATGTGTGATTTCATGTGAGTGGGTGGGTGCAAGGGAAGGGGTTAAGAATAATCTATGTATCTTGAACTGTATTGAAAATTTCACTTTAATTACTTTGTCAGCTTCAGCTTCCAGTAAACAGTCAACCAAAAAACCCTGGAGTAACTCCAAGGAGTCAAACAACCACTGGTGACAAGTGAAGAACAACTGAAATACCTGATACTGGTTCATCAGTTCTGCCGTCAGAATAACAGTACCAGGTGGCTTCAGCCAGTGTGCAACGCCATTAGTTAATACTTCAGGGCTGTTGTAGATAATCCGCAATCGTTTCACTTCATTGCCTGAACTATTTACACAAGTGTAATTATCTCCCTGCTTCAGTACAGGGTTAGTTGATGGACACCGGCAGTCACTGGATAAGCCAGCTGGAGTAAATACTCCAGTGTACAGCATCTTCACTTCTCTGTAATGCAAGCAAAATATCATTTCAGGTGATTCACAACTTGACCAACAAGGCCTTGCTGCCTGTCCCAGGCTTTACCCCCTCCCCCAGCACAAAATCTTGCATGACTAGGATGAGAGCTGATGCAATATACCATAACTTCTTACAAAACCAGTTACTTCCTGGTTTTTGTGAAACCAGCTCTGTTTTAGGTACCTCTCAGTCAGCATGTCCCCATACAGACGAATATCAAAGACCTCATAATCTGCTACACTGCCTGGAACAAACAAGCAAACAAATCCCACTGTGGTTAAGGAAACGGGGCCAAGCTAAATACCAGTTTGAATCAAGGATAAATGTTTTGTTATTTTAATCTGTCTTTTCCTTTTCATATTGTCTACCTTATTTAACAATATTTACTTGTCTGTGTTTTGTGCTGTGTACTAATGAAGGTTTAATGCCAAGAAATGTCAACTTTGTCGTAGTATTTAGCTCGGCTTTAGCTTGGTCCAGTTTCTTTATGGTACCACATGTTATTGCAAGACAAATGCAAGCTCTATTAGGAGTGTGGTAACTTTGTCAGGTGCTTAATTAAATGCCACAGAACTAGAACTGCCTTCCTACCCTCTGGCAGATTTTGAGAAAAGGTTTCCAACTTGTGCTGCGACAAGGCAAGAGTAGCCTTGGCTGTACACTTTCGGAAGCTCTTAACAGGATAAAGTATCTCCCAAACGCAGCAAGCCTTGCCTTTTGTAACATAAGGCATTTTGTCCCCTTTGTAAACTGAGAATGAGTTCAAACCATCTATACCTGCTTTATATTGCATAAGAGAACATTTATGTTTACCTCCGCCAAATCCAATGGACACATTTAAGGGTTTGGTCTCCAAAGCTGTGCTTGGGATTTGCTTGGAAATAGTCTGATTATGAAAACTTCCATTGACAATTGCATAAGACCCCTCATTTGATACCTGCAACAGCACACAACAATGTACTGGTGTATTCCAGAGAAGCTAGAACTGAGGGTTGACAAGCTCAATAAAATATTTTTAAAAAAAACAGGAAGACCTCAGGACAAGTAACTGATCTTACACAGTGGTTCAAACCAAAACTAATTGCAAACTTTCTATTAACTGAACACTTCTAGCGTGCCTGCTGCAAACCTGAAACTTGCAAGGAAACATTTGGCGCAGTCTGAACATGAGATCTGGAGTCTGTTGCCATCACAAAAATCTGTTCTTGCCTCACTCTCTTTTGCTTCTAATTCTTGTTGCAGGGGATGGTGTCTCCTTTGTGAAACTTTAGACTTTCATCTTATTTATGGCTAAAAAGTGATGGTATGCGTTTCAGCAGCCACCCATCCAAAACGCCAAGGATGTGTTAGTAGTTTTCAGCAACACTGACCTGCAGAACCACGTGGATCCAGATGTCAGGCGTGTATCCCTCATAACAATGGTTGTCCACACACAGTTTTCCTCCTCTTACTTCTAGAGTGGTCACCCCTTGTATATGCACCAGTGAGCTAAAATCAGTTACAAACTGGTTTTATACTTGCAAATGCTACAAAATGCAAATAATAATAATAATACATGCATTCACTGCACAATGGGACCTCACCTGGTCAATGACGTGTACTTTTACTAAGGTTCCAAATCCATGGACTTTACACTGATTGCAGTGAAACAGGATTCAGTATATCACCGCTCTAGACTCTCCATAGTCTCCAATAAGAAGAAAAATAAAATGAAAATAAAAATGAAATGGAAATAAAACACATTTTAAAAAAAGAAAATAGCATCCAATGAAAGAAAAGATGCTGATCAGGGTGGTGATGGTGGGGGTGGTGAGGGGGGAGTGGTGGCTATAGTGTGGTGTGTGGTGGTTGTGGCTGGTATGGGTGACCACTGTCTGGGAAGACAACCAACCAGTTTTCACTTGAGGCTTTCATCCATAATGAGACTGACAGACGGCCGGTCAGGGTCGTTGTGGTGTTACTTGTCATGCAGGAATTAGAACTGTTGATCTTCAAGTAACGATCCCCACTGGTTGTGATGTTAGGGTTAGGTATGTCCTGGGGTTTGCCATACACCAGACATCCTTGTTCAGACTGTCGGACTGACCAATCTGTTAATGGATTCTGATAACATAAAATCAAGCGGTTATAGTCTCAAGAATTAAGAGAATAAATTTAATAACACCAAATGACAAATAAAACAGACCCTGATTAGTACAGAAATATTTCAACCTATTATTGAAGAACTTTACTCTGAAATCGTTTATTAAATGTGAATTAAGTAAATATATATTGACATACTTGTAAAAAAAGGATAAAAAGTTAATTATATTAACACATAATGTGGGTAAAATGTTCTGAAAAACTTAAATCAATGCTTTTAATGGAGCTCGATATACCTACCTGCCTCGGAGGAAATTCCGTCCTACCGTTACACACCAAACTGCAAACCTTGTCGGCGACACAGTTCGCTTCCGACAACAGCCGTCCACAGGCGGGGTACAGTGACGTGACACATGCTGATGACGTAATGTTTCTTACGGGGAGAATGTTCTGCGGCTCAGGTAGGAGTAAATCAGCAGAGCAGAACCCCACTAGTGTAAACACCAACAGCAGCACTGACGACGCAACGGCTAATGTTTCTGCTCCTGTCTTACGCCGACGACCCGCGAAGCGAGTGCAGCAGGGACTGTGGCGCGTCATTTTCAAGAGCATGGCAGCGGCGCTGAAAGACTTGACCGATCGACGCACGGCACCGCGGTCGCTGATCCCTCTGTCGTCCCGGGCTGGCGGTGACTGCGTGAAAAACCCCGACGTTTGCAGAGCTTCTGCCAGCTTTTTTTTTTAAGTGCAGTCGACGACGGTCGCAGAAACTATCATCGGTTGGGAAGGACGTCAGATGACAGGGTACGCAGTAACCGCCACTCGACACCGCAGGCAGAAGCCATGCACATCCTGCCGACGCAGATATCTTCGATTAATTGTTCGTTCATTCATCAATTCGCTAATAGCCAATAGAATGAATCCAGTGCGTGCGCACTCAGTAACATTCTGGCTAAAATAATTATGACAGCATGCTAGACGGCGGCCGATGCTTTATAAATTATAAATTGTCCTTTATGTGACACCTATAAATAGCTAGCGCAGGATCAAAACTATAATTTCAGCTCTTGTCTAAGTATGCCAAGGAAACTTTCACTTTCAGTGGGCGGAATTAATGCTGATCTGTTCGACCGTGAACCTTTAGGCTTGTGGATGCGTATGTAGGCTATATACAGTCGAATCCGGTTAATGGGACCACCGGATAATCGGACCAGCCGCTTATTCGGACCGAATCTCAAAGAACCGAAACAAATCCTGTCTACATAAGCCTAATATTATTCGCTTATTTGGACCAAAATTCCGCTTAAACGGACCAAAGAACGTGACAGCGAATAAGAAAAAGAAGACGCAAGTCGCCTGCGTACAGCGGATGTAAAGCGTACAGCACGTGCCGTCTTAATTGTAACATAGGGCATGTTCGTGTAATCGGACAGTATTTTACGTACAGCACGTGCCGTCTTAATTGTAACATAGGGCATGTTCGTGTAATCGGACAGTATTTTACGTACAGCACGTGCCGTCTTAATTGTAACATAGGGCGTGTTCGTGTAATCGGACTGTATTTTACGTACAGCACGTGCAGTCTTAATTGTAACATAGGGCATGTTCGTGTAATTGGACAGCCGGTTATTAGGACCACTCCCGATGTGGTCCGATTAACCGGATTCGACTGTACCTGTTATAGGAAAGGACGTTGAAAAACAAATGAGAAACTAAAAAATTTACAAGCTGTCCTAATAGTATCGATCTTAACTCTTAATTATATGAGACGTTGAGCCAAGAGTTCGCCGTGTTTGATCTTTCTCATACTGCGAAATTTCAGTGCGCGTATGTACGGTGCTCAAACATGAACGAAATTATACCAATTGATACATGCAATAAAATAAACTGGGGGAAGGGGGAGAAAAATTTATACGATACACTTGTAATTTTTAGTTTAGTTTTGCTGCCTCAAATGTCTGGAACCCACTACCAGCTAAACTTAGGAATGCTCAAGATTTATCTCTTCCACCTTGCATTTCAGAAATTTCCACTGCTTTGTATTTCGCTGAGCTGCCTTTGATAATGCTGCGCCATGGCTGAGTGCGTGAGAGTATGTGTGCGGTTGGGGATGTCTGCGGTGCGCCTTTGTGTGCTCTGCGTGTCGTTTGGGTGTATCTTATTTGTACTTTGATTATTATGATTCCTGGATTTTGTTCACTATTTCTTTCTGGTTGCTGTTAATTGACGTAAGACGCATTGAGACATTCGGGGGAATTGTGATGTTTGCTTCATCATTCATCATTATCATTATTTGCTTTAAACTTGATGTGTAGTTTACGTAAATCACCAGGTTACGCGGGATATTTAAGTTTTCGGCTGATCGTTTATTCACATCACCTGGAAGCTGAAGTTTGATAATGAACAACGAGTTTAACGTCTCAAAAATCTGGATTCGTGCGATAAAAACGATGGTAACTATATGGGAGTTTGTCCAAGCGATACATCTGTAGGTATTCCACATGGACTAACACCCGACTCAAAGAGGCTGCATTATGTAGTGCCCGAGCAATGCTCTTTCGGCGCTAAGAAAAAAATCTGCTAGTGTTGTCTGGCCCGCACTCTCGCAGCGCAAAACGAGGAGATAATGTGGCAGACGAATGCGATCAGCAGACACCCCGAGAGATACAATTTGCCGCGAGATTTTCTCCTTGCTGCGTGAGCACTTTGCACCTGCTGTGCATGTAGGCAAACGCGCGTCAGAGCTTTTTTTCTAAATGTTTCACTAGGAAACTCAAATTCGCAACAGGAAATGTCTGTGCTAATTAACTCACCTTGAAATGTTCCCGCCTTTTACCCCCGTCTCTCGAATGGTTTAGTTTTGATGCGAATGGCCTATAGTCAGACGTCAAAGAAAGGCTCGAACGATAAGTAATTTCCGAAAAGATTCATGCAGACGATCGACTCTTTGATGCTGTTAATATTTCACAAATATCACATCAATAATAGAAACAAATGTCGAGTGATGAATTCTGCGGAGAGTGGACATCAGCACTGGTTTGACTAACGCATTTAACCTGCGGATTGATCAGATCAAAAATAAGTAAAGACAAATCAGCTTCCTTGTTACGTTATGTCGACAGCACCAAAACGGGAACTGCGATCAGATGAGTTCTGACAAGTCCCAAGATCAGCAAAGCCTTTGCGTGCCTTGCCGATTGAGTAGATCAGAAATAAGTAAAAAAAAGTCAACTTCCTTGTTAGGTTTACGCAACACGGGAACGCCGAGCACCCAGAGATAGGCTTAACTATGTTTCTACAGGCGCGCGTAACTGCCAGGAGGACTTCCAGGATTATATACCGCTCAAAAGAATCGGAAAACCAACTGCACTTTGGCAGCCAGGTATTTGCAAGAATACAACTATTTGTTTGCACCTTGCTTCATGGTGCAATAGTGAAATTAGTGCTTGCGCGTTTGTGCACATCACAGGCGGCAGCCAAACATATGCACCCACGATGCCAGAACATGTGTGAACATCAAACGCATGCAGGTGACAAAGCAAAACTGAACGGGTGACAATCCACAATGCACGTGCAAATCATCTGTAATTTAGGCTAAACAAAATGCAGCCACTGTTGTGGCCGAAAAAAATGTGTAACCATGCTTCCAAGACGATGACTTAGCAAGGGCGATCGCGGGAGGGCGATTGGGTGTCTGCAGGAAAAATCGGGGTCCGGGAAGTTGCCGATTGGGAGCATCTCGTTCAGGCACTGTGACATTGCGAAACCGCTATAGCTAGACAGAAAGTGTCGGCGAGCCCAGAAGACGGGGACGCTCACGACTGGATGACAGGTTTGTCCTGTCGAGTTTACGGGACAGAACAGTCACTGTCAACACACTTTAAGGAACACCTGCAATGTCACCAGCGACCAAACCGCCTGAATGACGCATCTCTGCGTTCAAGCCGTCCCGCAGCGCCACCTGTCCTGTCGCCTGCTCCTCACGCTGCTCGGCTGGCCTGGGCCCGGCGTCATGCGTCTGGCTGGGGCACGTCAGCAATAGGCCAGAGTTCTCTTCACCAATGAGTCCCCCTTTTGCCAGTCGTTTCACGATGAGAGAATCCACGTCTGTAGGCCACAAGGTGAGCGTTATCATGTTGGACTGTTAGGGAGGGTGAACCGTTTGGTAGCAGGTCCTTCATAGTGGAATCGGCACGGCAGCCAACAGACCAACCCTTCTCCATGTTCAAAGCAACCTCAGCGGCGCGGTCTACACAGATGACATTCGGCAGGCCTTCGTACTGCTAGTGCTTCAAGCAATAGGACCAGGCTCCACTCTCCAGGACAGAATGCCAGACCACACATGGCTCGGGTCGTCACCACTTTCCTGCAGCAGCAGCAAGTGACTCGGATGGACTGGCCAGCAAATTCCCATCCACCACCAGCTGACCTTAACCAGCTGTCCCTTCTGCTTCAGCAGGAGTGGCAGGGCGTTCCGCAGATGACTCTGGGACATTGTAGTTCATGTAACAACGTGCCTTGTTTGCCTCCAGGCCAATGGAGGGTGCACAGGCGTTTTGACATTCTGCCCTGCACCTGCACTCTGACTTTTGGAAAATGTGTTTCACGCTCTTCATGGCAGGGAATCTTGTTGCAATGAAAATAACCCATTAAATCTGCTGTTGGTCGCTACGTTAATGAATAAGGTACACTTCAGCTTCATTGTGACCACCGGTTTGTGTTTGGCATCACGTAGTGTCAGGAGTATGGAGTGGTCTTTTAATTATTTTGAGTAGTATATATGGGGGCTTATTGTACAAAGGGTCTCATACAGAACAGATCACCTGCTTATGTGCGATTCTTTTCGAAACCAGGTACAAAGCCGGAAGTTCCCGTTCACCAATATCAGCTTACGGGACTGTACGTCTCCTATGAAACTCTTTCTCTCCAGTCTGCCAGTAGCAAATGTAATTTTTTCTGACAATCCTTCATTTCAAATCTACCCCAGTCTTCAAATAAAGCTGCGCCATCAAGCAGCCGACGGACCTAAAGATTTATTACAAGCCTGAGACCACCATATATGATCGTGTCACTGTGTTGCTTCAAGGGTTCATTTGCGAGGGTCGCGACTACCTGTGACGTCACTGAATGCAACTTTAGTCGAGAGTTTCGCGCAGGAACGAAACGCGCTGTGACCTGTCCGTTGTGACTCCCACAGATCGCTTGCTACCTCTTTCACCGATATGGTATATGCGAAAATGTCAACATTCTTAAAGACAGCAGATCCCCAGACCCACTAACAAGCCTGTTTTGCGAAATTAAACCAGTCACGCAGAAGGTTTTGATTGGTGGAAATGCCACTTAAAGAGTACGGTTTGGGCCTGCAGCAGTCAATGCCAGCGACTGTCAGGAGACCGTTGCCTTTCTGTCCGAATTAAAAAAAAACCCGATGACCTTTTTTAAGCAGCGCTGTTCTACGGGGTAAAAAAAAGGACGCTGTCCTTATGTACAACTATTAGGCCAGTATGCGAGTTCGTATTTCTTGAACATGGTATAGGCATAGCCTAAAATGGCTAATATAAGAACTTAAAGCCCTTCTCTTGCCTTCTTATTTTTCATGGTGGAGTCCAGATCTGCATGGTCCATACATTTTAGCGATGTCCGTGGCTCCGTCTGTGGGATGTGGACCTGGGGCGCGATAAACCCAGTCTGCCCGGCAAGTCCCACAAACCACGCAGCTGAACTCAGACTATTATGTAAGCTTTATACTTCAAGTCCTGTCCCTGCATCCTGCACATAACTGGAAGACACGTTTTTGCCCACCCTTAAGCCCAGATGTATTAGTGGTGAAAATCGCCTTTCAGTCAGTAAACCCTCACTTGACCTTGTTCCGTCCGTCCGTCTGTGCCTGTTTCTTTGTCTATGACGTGGGGAAAGGAAGAAGGAAGAGTTCGCTCTGAAGGCAGTCTGTCGAACCCGTGCTGCTTACAAGCCGGGAGATAACCCGCTCTGTACTATTTTCTTCGCTGATCAGTGACTTGGCAGTAAACAGGATTGAGAACAGTAAACATCACACCACAGCCATTTGAGCTAAATGTAAATCTTGAAAGGTCAAAAATTATTGTACAATTTAGAAACGGCGAGCATTCGGCCAACAGAGAAAAATTGAGGCTTGAACAATAAAGTTTTCGTTCTTCTCTCAGGCACGCACGAACGCGTCGCCCTCTGTCTTTCTCTCCGTGTGTGTGTGTGTGTGTCACGCGGGCGCATCTTTCGCCCTCTGTCTTTCTCTCCCGCAGCCATGATTTAGGGTGACAGTCTAGAGATGTAGCGATAATTTATTTTTGCCGTTTTCCTCAGTAATAAATCTCTCTGCATACACGACAATTTTGGTTCGTCTGACATTTCTACAAGATAAATTTGGCGACTGCCGGGCGCTATCTGGGCTTAGGTCACACGCCGGCTCGCCGACGTGCTCGGTGTCTCTAACCTGCTTAAAACTGCACATTGGCCACATTCCGCCTCGGTGATCAGAGCAACGGACTCGTATGTAGAAGGTCGTGGGTTCGAATCCAGCAGTGGACAAAGAGCACGTCCTGGATTTAAACACTGTGGAGACTCAATAGCCATCTCCGAACATTAAACTGCCTCTCCACACTGGCCATCTTACTGCAGCTATCAGTCTGGTGGTTCGTTCAGTGCATAGCTTTAGTCATAGGGCTCCATCGCCCATAGTGCGAAATCACCTCGAGGTTAAACACACTCTCCCTCTGGGAAAAAAAACCCTAACCGAACCTTACCTTCAGCTTGCAAAATGTAGGGGTACTTGTGAGTGGGGGAAATTCAGCCCGGCCCAAAGGGAATTAAAACCATATGTTCCATTTGTTGTCATAATTAAGTCTCAGTTTACTTGAACACATTTCCCTCTACCTGTTCTGCACCTGCTTAATGCCACTGGATGAATGACCGGTTCCATAACGTCTTCTCTCCGAAATCCTCTTTAAACTCTCTCTGTGTAGCTTCTGCACACCCAGCCTCCCTTCACACACGTTTTGTTTTCGTTAAGTTCTGTATTCCGATAGACAACCGCGACCCAATGATCTCAGGAGTAAAATAAAGAGCCTCTGGTTATCTTCCGGGTGTCAGCGCCAGAAACCAAATTGTCAAAACCCCCTCTCCCTTTAATTTTATTTTAATGAAGCGTGTGGTGTCTGTGCCAATGCGTGTTTGTGTTCGAATTTCTTAAACGCCCAGTCACTCCAATACAAACACAAGTGTGGATCTATTTCCACCTTTACTTTAGTAAACAGATGTTTAAAACAATTTAAGAAGCACTTAGTGTAAACGTAATAATCCACGAAACTCACTACCCATGTACATCTCTCCGTACGCTCAATCACACAGTCCAGAAGAACGTTTTTCTACCGACGAAATGAGAGTTACTGTCCACATGCAGTTCCGCTCAAAACAAGTTCAAGTGCACAGCAAACCACTCCTAGCGTAGGTGCCACACCTATCCGCGCCAACAAGAAGAGTTGACAACTGAAGGTCGAAGATGAAGACGGTGATGTTACTGAAGATGGCGATGATACAGTAGACATGCGATGACAGTAAACAGGCGAGGTGACTGAAGACGGGCGATGATATTAGGCGACGAGACTGAAGACGGCGGTGATACAGTAGACAGGAGATAAAACTGAAGACGGCGATGATACTGCTCACTGGTCAAAGTCGTGGCTGTCGACTTAGTTATCGTGCTTTTCAATCAGTCCTTTTAAATGTACAACATGGGCGTGTACCAGCATTCCAACTTTAACGTTCAATGCAGACAACGATCACAATTGTCTATCTTTTCTTACAGTTCGTACGATGACACTTAATGTAGACAACAGGCAAAAGTATCAATCTTGTCGTAACGTGAGTTCTTTGTCGTTTGGCTCTCTGGAATCAGGGACAAACTCGGCAAACCCGCGGATTCCTGCGTGGTCTAAATGTCCTCTCCTTAGCACTACCGTTCTTAAGCCCAGACGCTCTAGCGGACGCGAAATCAGTCTTCTTCTCGTAAATGCCAGAGCTCGACTCTGCAGCAATTACTAAGAATGTATCTCCTCTCGGGGAAGTACATTAAACACAGAATTCCAATTCTGTTAACTCTGATTCAAGTTCTCGGACTTGAATCCTATCACTACTTCGAGTTTATTGCTATAAGGATCAGTCACCTTTGATAGCTGACCACGCGCTTACTAACGTCAACGATTTTTGATGTTTCTTACAGGGTGTAAAAATGAATAAGCAAAGTTTGAGGTACTGCCTGTCGTAATATACTCTTTGAGCACGTGATGTCTAAATCTCATAATATTTTGTAGTTGGAGAACATTCTAGAACGTTTGTCTCCACTGATTCAGCAATTTTGTAACTACGCAGTACCTTTTGTTCTTAAAATCGAAGTGAAACACCAGATACCACTCGTCACTTTTGACAGGTTCAGCTGTGGCTGATCTGCTGCTGAACTCCGAACTTCCCTTCTTTTCATTTTAGATCTGTAACTAGGCTTAGGCGAGGGGACAGTCAGACATCCTTATTATAAAGATAAAAATCTGATTCCCTCTAATTCTAAACACGTTAGTTAACCAAACGTCCGGCTGTGTGAGGCAGCACAGGAAGGAGTAAAGATTGCGAGAGAGGGTTATGAAAGTGGTGCTTCTGGTTCATTCAGTCCTCTTACCGAAGTTACTCCTCGCTTCTGACGACAAGCTTCCACATTTAAAACCTTGTTCGAAGCTCTTATCAGGACCCATGCTCGTTTCCACATCTCTTCCTCGTCTACTTTAGGTACTTTCAACATTTCTGTCTGCATGATCTTTCTTTAAATAAAATTTGAATTAATGCCACATCCAGAATCTAACTCTACGTAAGTGGTTTCTTGCTGCCCTCTCATTTACAGATGGCCACTGCTCCATGTATACTCTCAGATCTCCCAAATAATTTCTGGATGGGGTGTGGGGGGGGTGGAGGGTGAGTTGGAGGAAGGGAGAAGAAAATTAATTACGCCAACAGAGCGTCTACCGAACGCATAGTCTTTGTATGGCTTATGATGGTACTCCCTCTTTTTCTATCTCACCCACTTGCTCGCTGTCTAGCTCATGCACATCCATTCAACTCGATTATTCAAAGTCTTTTTATACTCATTATAAGCTCTTTTTCACACCTATCACTCCTCTGTTACGTACTCAAGTATCCGTCACACACTAACACAAGTTTCTTAATTTGTCTGTCTAACCTCTTCCACAGGAACACCGAAACACACGCATAACCTTCTTCTCCTCAAGTTAAACACGGTTCCCGTCGCACCTCCGATCCATGAATACTCTCGGAACTCTCCCATAGCTTCTGAATTCCTTTTTATGGCGGGACACACCAAAGTCTACAGTCTGGGATATGGGTCCAGCTCCCTTATATAACATGAGCATTCTTAATTTGTCTAACCTCTTCCACGGGAACACCGAAACACACGCATAACTTTCTCCTCAAGTTAAACACGGTTCCCCTCGCACCTCCAATCTCGAAACTCTCACATAGCTTCTGAATTTATTTTTTGGGGCGGGACTCGGGAGACACCAAAGTCTACAGTCTGGGATATGGGTTCAGCTCCCTTATGTACGATGAGCATTCTTCTTCTGGAGGCCGAATCGCACCCCCTCCCCGCCCGACACTGCAGATTTACCCGAAATGAAGCTTATTCAGACGAATTAAAGGAGTCGCCTTGTATGTTCTTGGCCTGTATACACACATGGTCCCCGACAACCGAAGCGACAACTGAACAATCGTTGGTAAATACACGTTAGCTTTCAACATGGCTGTCGTAAGCCTAGGATCGTACATTTATTCAAACAATGTTTGCTAGATGAGTGTGCCTCATTTCCTATAACTGCAGATGTTCGTTTGCACAAACAGAAGCCATTCATTTGCGGAAATCCCAAAACACGTCACGCATTTGAACGGTACTTAGCTGAGAGGACCAAAAGACAAAATATATGAACAATATATCTTAAACGAATACACTTACAGTTGTCTCCTCGTGGCTACTTAGCTGACAAAATCGATATGGGGAAACGCCATCCGTTCTTCATAATCCCGCGTACGCCGGTGTCACCTGCACCGACATATACTTCCACTAAGCAAATGAAAATGATGGGAATCTAATGGCGCCGGCCTCACGCTGTTCGACACAGTCGCATGTGGAGATCGAGAACTAATTATTCCAGCAGTGTAAAGCAAGTATGCGACTGAATTTAATTAAAATTTAATGGAATCTTACGTAGAGACTGATTTTCACTAGCACACTGCATGGGAAAACATGTACTGGGGGTGGGGTGCGACAGGACACTAATCGAGGTTCAGGGTACAAATTACTAAACGGATGAACTATCTTTGACAGTCGAACAGAACAAGCATAGTCGCAGCCATGATTTCGTCCAATTTTCGACATGAAGACTTCCTAAGCAACTTCGACCCTCAGTGAGACTTAAAGAAAACCCATTCTGCTGATTAGATTCGATCCAGTTTTGACGAAATTCGGGCAACTTTATTTGCGGATAATAAAACTAACAATAGGGGCCATTCAACGTCGTGTGATGACGTCATTATAGTCGAAACGGGCTTTAAAAGTTTAGACTCGTCTTTCGCGATCACAGAGGAAGGAAAGTCGTTTCTCCGCGTCCTTACGATCATACTTCCTCTTTCGTAGCGTCACCTGAGCAATGGGCTGTACTCAGTGTACTGCTAGCATTGGGCAACTCTGCCATCCAGCCACTGAGTCAAGGACAAGAACAGCCAATTCTTCAGCTGCATTCCCAAAGACTCACCAAAATCCCTGATCAATCAAAACATATAAATGCAACAACAAAAGCACGTCATCAAATAATGTATTGTCAGGCGATGATACTGTGAAAGTAATAAATAATGCCAATTTGCTGCGCAGCAATTCAGAATTCCGTGAGTGATAAGTGCACGACAGCTTGATAAAATGCGCGCAGCTTAAAAGGAGCACAGGCCAACAATATGAATATCTGTACTGAATACCAAATTTACAATAAATTTATAATAAATGTATAATGTTACCTCGGACTTCTGACAGCGCTGCAGCGTGTCTAGGATGCAGTTTCGATTTACGACCAAATTAGCTTACGACAGAGCTGTCAGAACGTACACAGGTCGCTCTATACTCGCGCACGGCCTCGCTGTACTGCCTGCTCAAGTACAAAACACACGAAACTCGTGAAGACATCAAGGTCTGGTTTAAGTCATTTTCATTGCGCTACAACCTGTGAGGTGCACACCTGTGTTGCATGATTATTAATCATCTGCTGCTACGTACTTTAAAAAAAAACCAACAATTTATTCTGGCTTTAAACTGAAGAGAAATTTCGCAGCCCTGAAGTAACAAACAGCAGCGACTCGTATGACGTCACCTGTACGTGATTTATTAGACAGTGTGACAGTAATTAATTCTTGTTTTGCTCGTACACCCAACAATAAACCTAGCTTGACGGCGGTCCAGCGGTGTAGATAAGGTTGTGGTTTCGGATACCCAGATCGACGTATATTTCCGCCTGTGGGGGCGAGGCTTCAGTGCCAAGATGTGTAAACTGCCGTCAGGCAGGCCGATATCCAAGTGTCTGCTGTCCCTCCATCTCCTTTACGATCTGCGCTTCCTCTTCTCGCCCGGTTAACGAAGACATTTCCCACAGCGGAGGAACACGTGCACGTCACAAACCAGTCCTGGGGGGGGGGGGACACCACAACTCCCCCGACGAGTACGCTAGGCAAATGCTCTCAAGGGTTGATGTATAGAACCGAACGTCGCCTTAAGGGGTGTGGTGGGAGCCATGCAGTCAAACAGGATAAACAAAATGCACTATAGATCCCTGGTGCGAGGACTAGGGTTGGATTCTGCCCACCCTGACACCCCCGGGAAGGCCACGCTCGGAGCACACTCACGCGACTCAGCCTAGCAACCAATGAGCAAACACATTACCTGTGAGTCCGGTACGTGGTGTGTTCGCTGCAAAGGGAAACCGCTGTGTTAACACATAGCGTGCTCCATTACCAAACCATGCAGTATCCTTTCCATGTGTTTGAAGCACGACTCTCTGTGTTCATTAATTGTCCCGAGCTGCTTTCAACGATCTCGTCGCTTAACTGTTACGGTACGTGGAGAGTTTCCGCGCAGTGAAAGCCGTGTTCGACTTTCTACGCGGGCCCAAAGGCTGGTCGCATGCAGCGTCACACCTGGTTCCTTAGCTCTCTTGTCATCCAGGGACTTTTTTTTCTTGTATAGAACGTTATACATCCGTGTCCGTGGGTTGAGTCAGCTGCACGTCGGTGGAAAGATGGTCAGAACAGCAGGTAAAAATAACACCTTGATCGATATTCCTGCCCAGCAACTCTGGCCTGCACAACAGTTGCTTAGTGCAGGTGGAGGGACAGTCAAAGCACGCAGTACTACGTGTTCTTTTTGCGACAGTCACAAATACAGCAGGCAACAAGTACTATACCTTCTCCTTTTCTCAGTACATTATACAACCCTGTCGGCATCTCTGTTTTTCTTTTTATAGTCACTGGTTGCGAGTGCAATGGCGAAGGAATAACTTTTTTTGGGGAGGGGGGTCTTCTTCCGGGTGAAAATCGCGACAAGCGCGCATTACTTCCAGCGCTTCTTTTCTAGTGTCTGTCGTCCGGGGGGGTTTGGTATTTATCGTTCACATACGTACATGGGCTAAACTTTTTTAAAGTCAGGAAAAGGGTTCGTCTGTCTCCACAAATAAAACAGGATAATTGTGATGCATAATAAGTTATATCGCATATGCTATATTCAAATTGCTTTGTCTTGAGGTATTCCAGGTTATTTTTTAAAATCCGAAGTATGCCCAAAGGAGATGGACCCAATTTCTACTAAAATTAAGTAAACAACTTGCTACACAAGTCTGTGGAAAACTGCGCGGTGCTGCTAGAAGCTAATGGTCAGCCTGCCCCCCAGCTGGTCGGAGAACTTTGTCACGCTAGACAGTAAAACAAGGGCGGCCTGCGCTCAGTGAACTTGTCAGCCGAGACGTGCAAAGTGTTCTATTTATATTTATAATCTCCTTTTGTGGGCGTGTTTATGTTTGTGCCTCTTGTCCCTCCTCTCCACACACACTCGTGTTTGCAACCGAATGCATATGTAAATGCATATATTCCCTGTCGTGCGCGCTCGCACACACTTAGAAAGCTGAGAGTACGGTAAGGTCACCACGAAAATGGAAGGGTCAGTTAATCGAGCGAGGCAGGACTCGAGAGTCCACAAACCGAACAGTTATGTGATCAACCAGAGGCCGTATTCATGGCCTAAACAATCGCAATCACGTGACAAACCATTGTTTCCAACAAAGGTCGCTAACCGATGGCTTGTCACGTGATCGCGATCGGTCCTTAATAGCGCGACCATAATTTCGGCGAATTCGCGTTCGTGGAAGTCGCCAAACGGTCTTTCGTTCTCAATTAAGTTCGAATGATAACTCCAACAAGTACTGGCAGCGCTCAACATAACCGTATGCAGACGCATGCGACCAAGGGAGCTTACCATACCCAAACACGTAGCAAAGAGAGGGTCGAAAGAAAGGAACGTGGCAGAACCTCTGAAAAAGATCTGCCACCCCTTTCTCTATAACGGCGCTAGTCTTCACACAGCTAGCCCTCAGTACACAACGTGTGCATACAGAGAATCCCTATTAAATGTAGTCAGCACGCTCATTTGTTCTTTATTAATCTCAGTTCGCCGACACTTTCGCAGTTTCGGACAGTTCGCCGAACACAGTTCCGCGTCAACAAAGGCCTCTGCGTAGCTCCGATCGAACCCCAGGCACGGCATGGCGGGAGTGCCTCTGGGCACAGCGGACTTGCAAGTGCAGGCGTGCGCCGAAAGAGCTCGCGCAGTTAAATACAGTCTATTTTTGTCTTTCGGGAAATGACTCTGCAACGTTTTCCAAAGATGGTTTCCCAAGCGTCAGTAAATAAATGTCTCATCTTCGGATAGCTCCGGTAACTCCACTGTTTTCTCTTCGTGCACAGAAGAGCTCGCTATTCTCAGCCAATGAAAAGCAAACTCCCAGCGCACGTTCTCCGAGCAAAAATCATCCCGAATCGTTCCCTCCGAACGTCCCGAACCGTTGGTCGCCGAGCTCGGTCTCGCCCTGTTAAGACTGACAGCAGTTCGGGCGAGCGTTATGTTTCGGCGACCGCTGGTTCGGGCTATTAAGCTGGGCCAGATAGGCTTAGCGAACTGCCATGAATACGGTTCCAGGCCGCTGACAGGAGAGCGTTGACGTAACACTGGGTGTGCTCGGGTTTCATACTTTCGCACGCCAACGTGTTCCAAGGAAAACATACTCCAAACTAAGGAAAGACTTTTCACTCGTGCAGGTATGACAAGGACTTCGATAAGGTCAGTAAAGTCTATGGCCTGCTGATCTGTCTACGGCTTTCGCAAAAACGATTAAGATAAATGATTCAACAGCTCACTGGCACGTCGATCTAGTCCTTACAAGGCACATAACAATAAAGTAAAAAGAAAGAAATTAAAACACACATGCCGAGACCTTGCTATAGTAGACTTGGCTGTCCAAATTTAAAGGACACTTGCTTTGTCCATGGAAAAATCGGGATTTCTTGTTGAAAAAATAAATGAACGCCCCGATCATAAGACTTCAGTGGAGTGTGAGATTGCATCGGGTCAGATCATAGACGCTGAAACGCTGTAGATGGAACGACAAAACATTTCTGGTCAACTTCAGCTTAAAGGGCGTTCGATCTGCAAAAGCTGCATGTGGCAAATAAGGTTTAAAATACTGGGTGAGCTATTTGTTATATACGACATTCGAGAATACTTCAGCTAGAGACCTAACAGCCAGCATTAACAAGTGGACAATTTTAATTAAGAACTTTATACGACAATATGTTGTCATTGCCATCAGACCGTCTCGGTGATCTAACGCTTGTGGAGTCCGCTTCCGAGGTAGGAAGTCGGTGGTTCGCGTCCCGGCCGTGACATACCTATAAGACTATAAAAGTCTAGTTGCTGCACTGCCAGACGCCTGGCATACTGGGAGTGGTTAGCCCGGTGTCAGTGCTATGTGACTGGGTGGAACTGAAACCTGTGTTGCGCCAGCAGTCCCAAGTGTGGCAGCACGTTTGTTTTTGTTTTTGTCTCAAGTGACACCTTCCTGGTGCACCTCGTTTGCGACGGAACGCTTAGCCACAGAAACATCAACCATTGGAACGCCAGTGGGTGACAAAAGAACACGCAGATGAATCGGAAGAAGCACAAATTTTCTGAATTCTTGCCGAAAATAAAATTCACTTGATATATTCCACACACAAAGCTCGCGAGCGCACACGCATGCAAATGCATAGACTATACGTTACAGTGCTCTGGATTATATCTTGCTTGCTATATTTTATCTCCAATATCCACCCACGCACGCACGCGGTCGCACACACACACTCACACAATTTTTAATATCTCCTGCTCCCTATATTTTTTCTCTCACCTGCACAGGTTGGATTTATAGTTCTAACTCGCACTTGTGTGTGTGCCCATTCAGAAAGGAGGAGGACAAGGAAGAAAAACACCCCCCCCCCTTCACGTCTGGCAACTGTCCATGCGTCTGGGACCTCCTACGTTGCATGGGAGACCCGTCACCTGCAGTAGAACGTCTTACATGCACGTCCTGACCTCCCCAGCTCCGAGACCAGCAGAAGTGTCGACAGATGATGAACGCGTACCACAAGTGGTGGACGACACCCGACGCCTACTTTCAGACCGCAGTGCATCAGACGGGTCAGCGCAGTGGACTGAAGCCAATAAAGCCAATAGCCACGGATCTCCATTAAAGCTTATGAAAGGTCCGTGCCAATAGCACAGGACAGGGGGAATCCCCGTGGATAGCCACTGAGGCCCCTCCCCCCCCCCGGGGGACCGGGACGAAAGCTGAGGCACAGGGAGCGGGTGATGCCATCCGGTCCCACCCCGGACATTGGATCGACCTGAAGCAGGGGAGGCCACCGCCATGGAAGACGACTCAAGGGCAAACATCACTAAACAAACACGCATGAACACATGTATCACATACGGAGGCACAGTAAGACCACACGTACAGGCAACAGACAAGAAAGTCACAATACACTGCACACTACTAACGAATAACAGCAGACAGGAAGGAAGGCAGTAACTAGAGAAAAACAGTTTCGCTATCCTTGGACTCACGGGCAGAGCAGCCCTGAAGGCAGGCAGGGACGCTAAGGCGAAAGGCACGCCGTGAAACAAGTGGCGACATGTCACACTCGGACCACGGCGCTCGAGATAAGTCGGCTTGTTGTGTGCACCGTAGACGCACGGGTGGGGTGCACAGAGGGGCCTTACCAGGGTTATGTTTACAAACTTTTTGTTTTGAAGGTGCAGTTAGGGATCGCAAAATTTGAGAATTTAGCACTTTAGGTCATTGTACAGTACTGTGACAAGAAACAAGGGGTTTTGCCTCGCTGAATGTCCTTGCCAGAATGCAGTAGACAGATGCCTATTTGTGAACATTTAATATGAACAGCTGTGGATTCTTTCCACCACACCCAATACAATTGACTAACCAAACTTTGTCTGAATGTTTCACTTTTTGATTATCTTCAAAAGGGTTTAGTTCATATGCAGGGAATAATAAGCGCATTAGACTCCCCCCACTCCAAAAAAAAAAAAATCTGTTAACAGTTACAAGGTACATCCAGTGTCCAAACAGTTCTTTATTTTTGATAAATCCTGAAAAGGTTTTAATAAACAAAGTTTTAAGTACAGCAAACATCTGAACGTTCACAACCCGTTCACTACCAGCATTTATAATATAAAATCGGATGTGATCTGACCACTGCATATATCGAACATCTTCTGCATACTTTGTGTAGTCAAGTGTTATCATCTTTACATAAGAGTTTCGTCACCAAAAGAATGGTTATCTTCAACGCTCCTCGTTCCTCTTAATCTTCTTACATTGCATTGTTTCATGCTTATCATTTAAACTTGATAAACTATATACTTTAAGCCTCCTCTGTTCTGAAGTCCATATCGTATGTAGATTGTGCATAAGTGTAATGAAGACAGGAATTACCTAAACATTATTCATGCTGATGTGTTGGAGTATCCTCCACATTTACTGATTCCATTGCACAAAGAAGGAATCCACACTAAGCAGCAGGGATGAGAGATTAAGTGTTCTCAGATTTTTGATGGCTGCCACGGGGTGCTGATGGTGCTGTCTAGAAACAAACAAGTGGGGAATCACCTAAATTGCGAGCTAGTATCACTTCTCTGAATATCTCTCAAATATCTTCTAGCATTTAAAAAATCTTCTATTGCATCCACTCCCATTTGTATAAAATTGTGTGGATAATTTTTCTGTTTTCTTAATGATGAAAACCATAAAATGTGTAAATCATCCATGAAATATGCCGATGTGTGAACAGCAAACTTCCATATTTTACACAATACAATGCATAGTATGTTTGGCCTATATACACGTCTAATCGACAAGAATGATCACAAATTGCATAAAACCACTGGCTCCTTAAGAAAAAAATAATGCAAGGAAACGCATATAGTTTCAGATGCATCAACATCCAAGTATAGTCTCAATACACTCTTTAGCTTAACACTGCAGAAATCCAAGCCTTTCTTATCGAGGTGCAAAGAACACGCTGCAGCTGCAAACAGGAGGAAAAGTGCAGTGACAGAAAATATGAAGCTGTACAATTTATGCTGTTAACAATTTGCATATTGGATGTCATTCCCCCCCCCCCACCCCAGAATATGCAAGCAGCACTTCATCATATACTAGCCACTGAAGTTAATACTCTTCACATCACTCTAATGGGGACTAAGTCTTTGTGAGGTTGTCTTCTACTTAGAGGGATTACAGTCTGTGAGAAGTCAAGATAAAGGTTTTTTAGCTTTCTTCTTTATCACATTGGTTTGGGTAAATAAACAAAGTGTGTAAGAGGTATACATGCACAGTTCGGTTTTCTGTTTGGTCTCTTTAAGCAAAACCCTCTGGCAACAATTGAAAAGTTTTTACTTTTAGGACACCATTCAGAACAGAGCTTTCAGGAGAAGTAGCAGAAGATTGGGGAGACAGGAGAAATTATCTGAAGCCTGCAGCAGGAGCTAAATGAGAAGCTGGAGTTGGAAAACTTATTCACTGGATGCCGGATGGGTGCTGATGGCATCATGGATTGCATCAACTACATAGTCAACGTTTTTCGTGGTTAGACCGCACATGCTAATGCGTCCATTGGCCAGCAGGTAAATGTGGTATTTTTCTATCAGCACCTGCACCTGCTTGGCTGCAAAAGACAACAAAAAAAAAACCTTTTTTAACTCTGGAAAAAAGTTGTTTCCCTACACCTATCAATTCCTTTCTTTTCCCCTAAAAAACTAACACATTATTTAGTAAACATCTGCATAAGCAATCACAACATATGATATACTTGACTCCCTGCATACTTGTACAAACATGGAAAATGAAACTTAAACCTCCCCTCAAAACCCCCACTCCACATAAGATAAAATCTGAGGATCACTCACGTGTTAGTCCCGTAAAGCTAAACATGCCAATCTGTTCCAAAATATGAGTCCATTTTCCTTCCGTTTTCTTCTGACGCAGCTTGTTGAACATCAACTTACGCATCTCCTTGATGCGATCAGCCATTGATTTCACCTGTCCTTTCCTAATATAAAGACAAGTAAACGTTAGAGGGTTGCCTTTCATTTAGACACCAATATCAGAAGCACCCTACTAAGGCTCTAAGAAAGAAATTATATATTTTATAAGTATACTTCTGTACAATACACAAATCCAAATATATTTAATATATTTCACAACCTACTAAAACCTTATTTTGAAACAGGCAATTTGACCTCCAATTTTAATTATCACCCACAAGTCTGCTGTCCATGTCATCAATGAGCCCTCATAAGCATGATTTTAAGCGCTGCTGTAAAAACTCAGAGATGCCCCAAAGCTAACAGTCTGATTCTTGGAATTATCCCTAAAATAGACAAGAATAAGGTACACAGGCCCTACCATTCCTCAAAATAGGCTGGGTTATTGAGGATCATTGCCACAATGCGGGCTCCGTGATGTGAGGGGTTGGACCAGGTTGTCCTTACAATGATCTCCATCTGGGAGCGGATGTTTGGGATCACATCAGGTGTCTTGGTGACAATGCACAAGTTGCCTACTCTTTCGTCTGTAGAAAGAAACGATGCACTAAACTTGGTTCAAAAAAATGATATCTAGAATATTTGCTTATATTAAACTAGCATCAGAAATAGCAATGGAGGAAAAAATGGGCAAAATTCTGAAAAAGTTTGATAAAACTGGCAAGTCTTTTTAAACTATAAATAAATCTGCTCGATACATCATAATACATTTAAAAAATTCAAGCACCAACAGTTCACACAGAAGAATTACAAGTGTTTTTGTATCTCTCTAATACAAAAGAATACAAGTGTATATCTACATTTTCAGAAATAGAAAATTTTCACTTTAGATTTTCTTTTAAAAAATACAATGAAAAGTGCTACACTGACTATATAGACCAAAATTTTTGGAGAAAGATTGTGCCACAAGAAGTTCAAACCCCCGCTGGACAAAATATCGCACTGTCGTAGCATCTGCATCCAGGTCTCCACTGGCAAAACCTTGGTAAGCAATGTCAATCAAGGGAAACAGCTTCCTCTCCTGGCAAAACAGAGGTAACACGGCTGCCACTGACTCGTGCGTAAAAAAATGTACAGCATTACCAGTGAACATTAATGGAACAATAATCATTAACAGCCATCCGTTGTGACTCCTAAACCCAGGTAGCTCAACCATGCTGAATCACTTAATTTTTTGCTGTGTCCAAGAGGGATTGCACTATTTTATTTCTCTAAATTTAAATAATAATTATTTGTTGCAAGTGCAAATTTCTGATAAGAAATTTCTATACAAATCTGGAAAAAAACCTGTCAAGTCACCTGCCAAGAACAGCCACACTCATGTTCACAGTCTGTATATATTTCCCAGTCATATGAAGTAGATCACACAAGTCCCTTAACTGTGCTAAGACTGTGTCCTCTATAGATTATCAACACATACCTGACATTGAAGGAAACCTGACCAAAATGTCGACCTTCCAAACTTTTACACATTCACAGAGAACACACAATACACATTCATGTTTCCCATGGTCATGTTAAAAAATCAGACATCCAAAAATAGTTCTATATGCACCCAGGGATTTTTTTAAAAAAACCATCACATGCAATATCCTACATTCATGGAAAAGACATTATACCTCCATAATGTTGGCAATCTCTTCCCATTGCTTCTCACTTGGGTCAATGCCAGTGGGATTGTGTGCACAAGCATGGAGAATGATCACTGCACCCTCTGGGGCTGCCTGGACAAAGATAATATACATGGAAACGCTATAAACACAGTGTGATCTTAAAACCTCTCATTGCCTAAAATTACCTGTCACCTGTGGATGAAACTTTAAAATGGGGAGCCAGTGTTCACAAGCAAAAGCCACACAACAGACAGAGATAACTGCTGGCAGTTGTTTATTTTCTTGGACTTACTCAGATGCCGTGATATATGTATAACCATCTAAATTCTAAAGAGTTATCTGGATATTTGGGGGTTCCAAAATGATGAGTTACCACCACTGGGTGGGCTTGCTTCAGGTCACAGAATTCTGTTTTCCACTACATTCAGATGACTAAACTGACAAATACAGTAGTTAATGGTTGGTTTTCTCCATCTAGATTAACTTCGAAGTGGTTAAACACTTGGATCCACATGTACTTGTGATGGTGGAAGCCAATGTGTTTGTACAATCCACTCTGCCTGCTTTTTGATGAAACTTTTTCCCACTACAATAAAAATAGCTTGCTACAAATTTACTAGAACTATTGGATATTAAATAAAGGTAAGAAAAAATGTTCTTGTAATATTCTTATTTAACCCACTATACCATCACTAATCTGATTATCTTAACGAGTCAAAGATAAAGTGTCACGGATCAATTGTCCATGACACTCTTGGCTGAATGTCTTTTCTCGTAGGGATGAAGGTAGATGAGCAGAGTTCGCTGAAACAAGCTGACGACAGGGGGGGGACGAGCGAAACTCACAGGAAGTAGGGGGACGATCGGAAGTTTCAGAGGGAGGAGAACTGTACCCCCCAGTCGCAGGCGTATGAAGTGGGAGGAGAACTGTACCCCCCAGTCGCAGGCGTATGAAGTGGGAGATTTTTTAGCTGGAGAATCGAGCAACAAGGCGAAATAACGAGTAACTGGTGACAGCCACAAGCTGAGAAAAGGAGTTACCTGGTGTGTGTGTGTGTGTGCGAGTGCTCCTGGAGAATTTCGATTCCTGCAGAAGTGATTTTGTGGCATGGAGTGTAATGTGTTGCTCGCAGCTAATCCTCAGTAAAGGTTATATCTCGCCCCTGTGGATTAATCTTCCAGCGGACGGAGATTAGAGTTTCATCCTTCAGAGTGTGTCTGGGTGAATTTGGTATTCCTTCATAATTCGTTGATTACCTTTGCTGTTTGGCTCCGCAGTGGATTACCTTTGCTGTTGGTTCCATCATGAATTCCCTGGTGAATTGGAGGTCAACTCGTCCACATTGTGTTATGGGAAGTGGGACAGGACTGAACAGGGCAGTCCGTTGATTCTTGCTGTTCCAGTAAGAGTGCGGGGGATCATTACAGTGACCAAGTAGTAGAATGATGTATGTATTAAAGTTTCAAATATTGGTGTAGAGAAAAGCTAAAATCAACAAACCTTCTCTAAATAAGGTCAGACCAGACTTTAGCAGAACATTTGTAAACCTGGCGACCAATTGCACGAAGAGGAGAAGGAAGTTAGCATCACAGGGAGGGGGAATAAACTTTTAGACGAACTACACCTATGTGAACCAGTGACTCTGGCGGTAATTGAAGTATTTATTAACCTTCACAGAGTGTGACTGTAATTTTTGGACAGCTACGTCAGTGGATAAGTGAGGATAGTGGTGCTGGAGAAGTTAGTTCTGCTGTGGATAATGGGAGATGTATGTTAGTTGTGGGAAAGGAGGTACTTGTTTAGTGAAACGTGAATTTAATTTGATAGCGCTGGACTATGGAAAAGTAGTTATCAACCTTGATCAGCAGGTGATTGCAGTGAAGACTAACCAGTGCTAAGGGAGGCATTCTATTATTGCAGGAGTTTGTGAATTATATTTAGTTTGATAACATCTCTCTGTGTGTGTCTTGGTGTATTGTGTTGAGTATGCTGTGGTAGATGGGAGAATGTTGTAGGAGTATACGAGAGATTTTGAGTATGAGTGCGGGCGAGTGAATGGAAAATAGAATGAATTAAGGAAGATTTTCAACATTTGCATTATATTGGTGATGATGGAGTAAATTTGATTTCTATTGAGCCATATTGAATCTACCTGTATTTGGTGATTCTTGTTGTAACATTGGTTGAGCTTGGTGAAAGTCTGTTTTTTGTCTCTTGCGGCTAGTTAAGTTTTTCTTTTGTGTAGAATTGGCAGAGTGTACCCGGTTGTGATTCCTAATATTAAGGTGTGCAAAAGTAACAGATCAACAAGACAGATTTAAATAAATTAGTACGGGGTGTCCTGTCTTGAACTTTTGCACACATATTGTGTTGTAAACCCCTTGTGTAGTGGAGATTGTGGAGTGCTCGGGAGAACGAAAGAACAAGCCACAGCCTTTGTGTATGTGTGTGTGTGTGACTGGGTGCATACATGCATGAATAGTTGTGACATAAAGCATAAGTCACTATCCTTTAACGACTGGTAGTTGTTACCTTTAAGTCCTCCACCATACCAGCAAAGTCTACCCCAAGTTCCTTGGCATCCCAGTAGCGGTATTCACGTATTGATGAGAATCCTGCAGCTTTGCATATTAGCTGGTGATTTCCTGCATGACAAAATCAAACTCTATTTCAAACAGCATTTCAATCCTAAATTGGTGATAAACCTGTCACGCAGTTTGTACCTTGAATGTGCACCTCATTCCTACATTGTGAAAAATTATTAAACGTCATGTAATTTGTATTTTAACATAAAAAACATATTCATATTACACACACATATGCAAATCCAACATCCAACAAATTAACAGATTATTAATAAAGCTTACCCCAGGTAGGTTTAGACACATAAGCCACATCAGACTTTAGATTCTTCTTAAGAAAGTCTAGAGCCAGACGTATACCACCTGTGCCACCCTGTACCTGAATTCCTTCCACCTGTAAGGAAACACGATTTGTAAACATGATTCATGTGCAACTCATAATACAGTAGGTATGTATACTGTAATTTATATGACTGTTTACTGTGACAACAAGACGCCCACAGTCAATACCAACACAGGTCACAATCAAGACTTTTTTGTGAGTAAGTGCAGTGTGAGTCTGAGTGTTCTCTTTGTTGAAAAAAAAAATGTCCCACAATACTGAGGTTGACATGAATCATACAAGGATCAGTTTCTCTTCAATGCACTTGGGACCTTCCTCGACTAATGACCATCTAAACTGCAACCAACACCCCCACCACCACACCCAGACGCACACATGTGGGCATGCACACACACTCATTTTGCAAATGAATCTGGGATAGCTTATCCACTTCTCAAATAAAAGCAGGAAGGCTATTTTCATTTAAATGTAAGACAGCTTTGTCACTCAAGCCCCTACCCTTCTCTCTAGAATGGCTGGGTTTTCCTTGCCCAGCAGAAGAGCAACCGCTGCAGTACGGAAGGCAGGGAGTCCAGCTACTGGCAGATACTCATGATTGAGCGTCTCATCAGCAGCCATCTGTCTCTCCACTGTTGTCACCATTGGTAATACCCATGGCCGCCCATCATCATTACGATATGCTGGGAGGATTTTTAAAAGGACAAATCTTACCTTGTACATTGTGTCAAAATGATCCATTTGAAACTAGAAACCTCATTCTTTTGAGTCTACCTTCCTATTATCACATAAAAAATTTTATTAGTGAATTCCTATTGCCACAGACAAGCTTAACACATTTCCCAAGTCAATAAATGCCATAATAAAAGAAAAAGGTGTGGCTTGCACAATAGCAGTTGCTCAGCACTGATCATCCATGCCACCCTGTACCTGAATTATTACATCATTACATGTACACAGCACTAGAAGGTTTCAAAAAGGCTCAAGTTTTGGTGGTATCACACAGTTTGCTGGAAGCAGACAAGATTTGCAAAATCATGTAACTTCTTTTACTGGTTACTGCAGCAGTGTTAAATTTTCTGTTGTTCTGCTAGTTTCATTCAAGTTTGTGTGTTGCAACTTTTTTTTTTAAAACAAGGGTTTCAATTCATTATGCCATTACATGAGCTTTATCAAGGCTTACTCAAATATTGCCTTGCATCCTGCATATACCTGACCACAGACCAGTGACGAGAATCATAAGCAAATGTAAAAGAGCTTTTTATTGAAAACAAGCATTTAGCCAAAAATAACCAGTTAGGCTTGAGAGCTTTGTGAAATTCCCCCTTCTTCCACATCTCATTTTTCCAAGTGCCAAAGGAAGGTTTCTATCTTTCCACTAATATGGGTTGTGGAGCTGTTGATGATCTGACAATTGTCTCCTTAATTATTGTTCCTCTGACAGCTAGAAACTCTCGACTGTCCATTATGTACTTTGGATATTGTCATCTGTTCTCATCCTAAGAGTTTCAACACTTAAGGATGCAAGCCAGAGTCAGCGGGTGGGTGTGTGGTTTGGGGGCGTTTGTGAATCAGCATTATGTCACCGATGTCATTAATTACAAGCCATTTACTGATTTAGTCTAACGCCATTTGTATTTACATAATCTCTTCATTTAGATAAATTCAAAAATATCCCGTAACTCTTGGTTACTTGCCAACATGATTTTAAACTGCTGACTACGCTCCTGACATCTTCTGGGACTGCACATTTTTGCTAGTAAAATGAACTTAGAATTAAGGTATTACTGATGAGCACTAAGTTTTTGAATGCTTTCCATCCTGCAAATAGGCATCGTGCTTTATTTTCTTCCAACAGATAGGCAGCGGTGAATATGAAACTGATCAAAATGATCGACCTTCAATGTCATTAGTCAGTAAATGTAACCGGTATTCGTATTGATTCAAGAAGAAGGTCAAATGATGTGCAATAAGCACGTAACTATACAACTGAAAAGAAGAAAACATACCTCCGACCCCAAGGTCCACTTTGTTTGGGTACGTATCTTCATTATATCGCTTAGAGATGGCGAACACCTCAATAGGTGGACCCATCTGCACATCGCTGAAGACTGAGCCCGCCATGTTGCCGACTAGTGATAGTGTGTGGCTTGCGGTTCAAGGTCAAGGTTTTTCTACCACAGTGCCTAACTCATAAAGAAAAGTTGCATATATATATGACATACGATTTTCACAGTAAGAGAAAATGGTCAGCAGGGACGCGCCGAGTTGGGGATATGCTCCAGAAGTGTGTATGGTGTGTTCGTCAGCCCTCTTGCGAGTCTGTATGCCCTCGGGACAGGAATGAAACTTTGCGAAAGTAGACTAGACAATAAGTCCTGGGACCGCCGCATATTTTTGTTGAAAATAGTCATTTTCAGTAATCTCTCGATCTGCCACGATTGCGTGAAGGATTGAACCGTTAATCGGCAGAGAAACGTCTGTGATTATCACGACAGCTCATAAACTGACCTTTTTCTGCCGCAGACGTTCACACGTATATATATATTATATATATACAAAATGCGTCCGCAAGGGTACAATAACTACAAACTATACAAGTTCAGGTCCTGCCATGCCCTATAGGACAGCGCACTGATCGATTTTATTCATTCTCTCCAGCAAAAGGTACACTTGCAGAGCATTTTCTGAGAGATGCATGAATATATATATATATGTCATATACAGAGTAAAAGAGACACGCATTATAAAAACTGAAGCTCATATATTCACCTTCGATAAAGCTGAAAAAATGTGTGCTGCTGTGATTGCCCAGGAACACGAGACTAAATGTGTCGTCCAGTCCAGGTGCTATGTTTTCTAGGGGCACGCAAAGTTGGGCGTGTGCGAGAGACTTCAGATAGGAAAGGCTTACAGCAATGGTTTGCATAGTCCCCTTCAGCTGACGTACACAATGACATTACTTTCAGCTTCTACCAGTACCATCGGCACGTTTTCTCATTCAACTTAATTCAACAGTAATTGTGCTTACATCATCGTGGTTACAATCATGTTTAGGTCGTCTTTGGTCGCGTTGTGTGGATCTGGTTTTTGCGAGGGCAGAAAAAAGTTGCAAGGAACTGCAGGGCCCGCAGCCCATATTGGGGAAGGCATATGCGTCTAGTCTGCAAGCCGCAGCTGAGCTTGCATGAAGCTGAGAGCAAAAAAAAAAAAAAAAAAAAATTAAAGTAGTCCACAGCTATGGTATTGTGAGTCCTACTGCCAGTGGCAAACAGGATCACACATTATAAATTTACTCTGATCTTTTTTCAAATTCCTTTAATTTTTTTCCAGACCCAGAAACGGATGCAATATCAACAATATACAAAAGTTATGTAGCAAAATGTAAAGCTGATCTGTCATAAAATCTTGTACATTACTCAGTGTTGGGACGCACAAGATGGGAGCTTGCATTACAATCAACTTTGATTTGACAGCTTTCCTATGAGCTGCAATCTGCATGCATGACTAAAGGAGAAAACAGTGAAACAAATGCACAACTTTGCCCATCACTACCACCACCACCGCCACCACCACCACCACCACCTAAAAACAAGGAAAAAGTCTGAGAGGTTCTAGTGATTCCTATTTCATGAATCCTGAGTTGTTGCCAACTTCCACAGCTGCTTGTCTAGTATACTCTCTCTCTCTCTCTCTACAGGGACAGTGCTGTTAGTAGAGGATAGAGAAGTAGTTGACGATCTCCTTTTCAGGTAATTTAGCCTGCTGTCTTGAAGCAAAAATTATATATGTGTACTTCATAGTACATGTAGTCAGTACATATAGTGTATAATCTTTGCTTGAAGTCTTCATTACACATGCATATCTGCCCATTTTCTGATACAGAGAACACACTGAAACCAAAAACGATACAGACCATGATTTAAAAAACCCAGCAAAATCCAAAAGTCAAAGGTATGTGCACCAGAAAAGTTACTTGCAGCGGACACTGGACAAACATCATGGTAAATGCTCTTTGCAGCTGAAGCTGAAAGAGGAAGACTACAGTGAAGCGCTACAATAGTTCTGTGGAAAAAGGGAATGAAGGAACTGCCGTAACAGCTGACAACCATCTGTTAATAAAGATCAAAAATGCACCACAGGGCTAGCCATTAACTAGCCCAACAAGACTAGAAGAAAAAGTGAGTTTCAGTTAATATCAACCCCTGCATTAGCAACATGAAATCAAGAGGTACACCTGTACAATACTTTGTTAAAACTCCGAACTGAACTAAAATCCATGGTTGAAACTGCAAGGAAATAAAGGTATTGCTAGGTAGCATCAGTTTCACAGACAGGTACAAGAACATTAAAGAAATAAGTGCCAACAATACTAAAACAAAAATGACCAAATAGGGTGTCTAACTATATTTTAATATGACAGGCTTTATAATTGATCTGCGCATTTTGGTAAACCAAATTTAAAAGTGTATGAAATGTTCTATGTAAAAAGTGTTCTGAGGCCCCCGAAAAACTGACAGGAAGTAGTATGTCCTGATATATTCCAAACATATGATCATATTAAGCAGCATAGCATGACAGATAAAACGGTCCCAGGGTGAATGACAACTTAAACCTATGGAGTAAAATATAATCAACAGCAGATGACATAACCATAATGTTCATTAGGGTTAACTTCTATTCAGGCCTGTGCAGAAATATTTACCACTTGCATACCTTTCCAAAGTCATACCCCCAAAACTCTGACACTTTCCTTTTCCTTTTCACATTTCCTTTTCCACCAACAAATCTTTGTATTCTTAACATACAAAGACATCACTTGCACTAGAACTCACGACAGAAAGAAGAGATGAAGAACAACAACTCACAGGAAAACTAAAAGTCCCTTAATGATAGCGAGAAAAGAGGTAAGTTTCAGAATTTAACAAGTCTTTCTCTCATGCACTTTGTGCCAAACTATCCTCTTCCTCGGGGTTCACATGCTGATAGCTTTTACTGCTGACGGTTGCATCGTTTACCTCGGAACACATTAAATACAGATTTCACTACCAGAAAAAAAATACTGCACTAGAACTAAAACATGAGATGATGGTTATATATCAATTAGCTATGTAGTGCCCTATATTCGGCATAAAAAAAGATATTTAGAGAAAATGCCTAAAACTCCATGATAGGGTCTACATTCAAAGCACAGTATCTCAAAATACAAAGATTAAAAGACAAATGTCTGACAAAGATTTGTCTGGGTCTAGCCATAAATGTTTTGATGCATAAAAAATGATACATATGCGCTGATGTGTGGCAGCACACACCTGCATGGATAAAATGCACATACACTCATACACATACACACTTCCCAATTGCTCAGATGTGGCTCATTATCATAAAAATGCTCATTTAAAAATTGACAGATTTTACTACAGTATATTAATATTAAATGGAAGTTTAGTGGAATAAAAAGAAGTTCAATAAAAACTGTATGGTCACGTACAGCATGTAGACTACGAAATTTAAGTGTTTACACTGGCCAGCAAATAAGGAAAACCATTTTGTAATCAAAGTTTTTTCCTTTTAAAAATATACGTATTTAAACATAAACTCACAATTAAGATATCACTGGATATTTATTTTAAATAAATGTCTCTTTCTTTTTAAGGCATAAGCTTTAAAATCCGTGTCAAATAGGCATTAATAGTATTTTGTAAACATCAAGACAGGAATCTTAAAAATAACAATAGGTCACAACAATGCAACAAATTTAGTCATGGCTGGCTTCATGTAGTCCTCAGCAGCCATTCATTCTGGGCTCACTCGGGTTCACATTTCATTTGATATTTAATCTTTGGTCATGATCACAGGCTGAAGAAACTTTAAAAATGGTAAGATTCTTGGGTATGATCTATCAAAATGCCTTGGAGCCAGCCACAGAACAGAAAACACTTACAAAACTAACAGTCTCCCGTTTCACTCATAAAGAGTCTTTTTCATGTATTTCAAATAAATAACAGTCCATTCACATTTACCAGCGCCAGTTCTCTTTTACCCTTTGATAAAGAATAAATCCACGCATCCCTGTTGTTGTGGAGTCACAAATACCAAAAAATAAAATACGATATGATGGAAACTTACATCACCAAAATGTACAATAACTGGATAGCAAAATGAATGTTGCAAGGCCAACAATAAAGCAACTCCATATGCTACTGCCAAAGCAACATTCAAAACTTTGAAAATGTCAGCTGGACGACACTTGACTGTTGAGTAAAAGTGCATGAGTGCTGCAGGCTAAGAACAAGTGAACAAATGGATGATTGGCTCTGTTTTATATATATATATATATTGCTCGCAGATAAATGGATAAAAAAAAGCAAAATCTGACAAGATAGTTTAAAATGGTTAGATTCAGAGTAGATTGATTTTGAAAAAAATCATTTAAATAAAGAAAAAGAAGAAAAAATATTTCACTAGTATTGATGAGACTAGACACAGTGAGCTGGGGCACTGATATTGTACTAGCCATAAAATAAAAATCTATGGACTAAAACCAAGTTTGCTGTGCAAGATAAACTATTACAAGATTTACATCCCCTAGAGTGAATTTTTAAAAAAAAACCACTGAACAAAATGATTGTCAGGTGAGGAAATAAAGCAGTAAACGGATAACCCATAGGAAAAAGACCCCAAAACCCAAAGGCATATTGTAGTTTACAATCTGTTTCACTTCAGAAGTAATATTCAAAGGGAAGTCATGTGACATAGTATATTTACCCCGAGGAACTCTTATAATAACAATGGCTGGTCATCTGGTGCAGCAAATCTTAGTAATAGATCCATGTTTATCGTAACTTTCCTATTATTTTAGCTTCTACTTCTGATACATTATCAGTCTCAAATAACTCAAGCATCAGTTGTTTCCTGGACAGTTTTTCCATCCATTTCAGAAGTGGGAATAATTATGTTTTGTGTACGCACTTCGGAAATCACATAATGCTTCCTCAGGTACAGGCGGCTCAGGCCAAACAGGAAAAGCATGACACATAAACACAAGACAGCCTCACCAGAAAGAAGATATGGAAACCACATTGGTGTCAAGTTCTGCATAAGGGCACCAAGTGCGATGGGGTTTGCCATGGTACCTGAAGATGAGGCTACAAGAATGGAGGATGCTACACGACCGGTTACTCTGACAAAGTCTTCTTCCATCCACATGAACCCCGTTGGAAAGATGGAGGACATTGCAATACCCGCAAGAATGGTGCACACCCACACACCTACTGTGAAGTGAAATTGAGACGACAACAAAAACCCAAACTCTGCTAAAACCATCATTGTGCAACAAATGAACAGCAGCCTAACAGCAGAAACATAGTGAACAACAAAAATGGAGAGAAACCGTGCTGCCGCAAAGGACGCCCAGAAGACTGATGTGATCTCCGCTGCCTGGGATTTACTCCATGACAGATGTTTTACAACAAAGACAGACAGGAAAGCTGCAAATGTATCCTCCACTGAACAGTAAAGAAAGTACATGACGCAAAGCATACCCAGAACAAATAAAAACAGAGATAAAGGCAATGGCTGTTTCACAGTTCTCTTCTCTTCTGCTCTGTTTTGTCTTTTCTTTTCTGATCTCTCAGTAAACCACTGCACAATAAGAGGAATAGCCGTCATGAAGATCAAGGTCCCAGAAATGAGGTAGGCATAGTGTACTTTGGTGGTCAATGGTAGGGCAGGCCCAGAGCTGTTGCTTGTTCCATTGGAAGTGCCATTGCCAGCGAAAATTGGCGAAGATGCATTTTTCTCCAAACCTGGACCATCTTCTTCTGGTATAGGTGTCAAGAATGGTGCTGTTATTAGCGGAGCAATCACACCTCCAAAGGCAAAAGCAAAGTGGATGGACTGCATGGCCATTTCACCTTCTTTTCCCCAGAGTCTCACCAACTCTGCATTCCCAACTGAATGAAAGGAGACAAAAATTTACAAACCAATGAGAATGAGGCTAGTTTCTACTATATATGTAAACAAGAAATCTGTGTTTGACTGCATACATTATTCATATAATGATGGCTAAATAAGAATCATGCTTCCATCTGTATTGTTCACAGTTGTGATCCAGCACTATGTCTGTCAGAAAACAGTTTCATGGATGCAATTCCTAAAATTCAGATGTATGTGCAGAAGAACTTGCATAGTGTCAAAACCAAATCAAAAATTTGAAGAAAACCTCTCAAAAGTTCAATCTAGGATGATTTCTTTAAAAAAAAAAACATCAGATTTTCATCATTGAGATGGAGCCTCAACATTAATTGCCCATGTACTGAAAATTCCAGAGCTGTATGTTACACAAGTATATAGAATTTTCAGTGCAATCTCCAGTATAACCAGACTGACTACAAACCTGTATCAAGAGATCCACCAAACATGGCGCTAAGGAGTTGCATTGTGATCATGAGACCATAGGGAAAGCACCATGGAAGTGCTGTGGTGGTGACAGACATGCCCAGTACTGACATGATCAACAGCATTGACTTGTTCAGCTTGTCATAGATCATGCCAGCGGACACAGATCCCAACAGATACCCAACTGAAGCAGCTGTAAAGAAAAATGAAGCAGACTTCACATCTGTCTGTGTGATGATCTGTATGTCCAGGAAAGCAGGCCCCCTTTGTCCAACCACAAAACCCTGTCAGAAAAAAAATATTGTAGCCAGTAGCAAATTCCTTTGCCAGTTAATATATATCCATTACTTACAGATGGTAATGAATTTATTCAGATAATCATAAACACTACATGAATCACAAAATATGGTGCACTGTCCACCATTAAAAGTATTCTAAGTGCGCTGTCCCAGAGTCACCATCAAACCTCACTAGACCATGCATTCTGAACTTGAACATTGCATGCGGTATCAACTATCCCTACACATTGCACTCAAAGCATATTGTCAAAAATGTTGGTGATAATGACTCTTTCAGTGCTAGAGCAAGAGTCACAATAATAGCAATATCCTTCAGAAATATTTGATTTCACATTAAATCTTTCCTTTTAAAATGGTTCAACTGAAACCACACTTTATCATCATTTGACTTTGAATACAGATGTTTCAAGTGTCTTTAAATAGACATACGACTCACCAGTGCACAGAAACTAAGTCCAATCCACAAAGTTCTCAGACATTTTCTCCTGTAATCTGGTGACTTCAGCTTTGTTCTAAATCCTGCCTTAGCATTTTTTGTGTCACCGTGATCTCTATCTAGCCACTTCTCTCTTTCTGTCACTTCATGAGTGATTGCAACTCCATTAGTGTCATCTACATCCATTGCTCAACTCTTGTTTGCTGCAAGAAAAAATCTTAGTGACATTAAAATTCAAATGTTTGGACCTTTCTCATCATAACTAGCCTTTTTTTAATTTAAAAGAACCATCAGTTGGTTTTGTTCATACTATTTTACTATATATAAACGTCATGATGACCATGCAGTGACACACAAGGTTTATCACGCTTACACTTGACTGAAATTTTCGGGAGCGTTTATGTGTAAAAGAGACAGAAGGGTTCCTGCAATCCACCCCGCCCTCCCGTTCCCGTTCTTTTAGAAGTTTTAATTGGTACCGCTGGACAGTTATTCGATAGTCCTATATATTATATAGTATAAACGTATACTGGTCAAGTGAATCTCAACTACATCTAAGCGATACCAGTAAACACACGGATTGAAGAGATTAGTTTTCGAGAAATGGAAGCCGTAAATCACAAAATACAGGGATTTTGTCAATTTCTTAATTTCAATTTGTGATTAAAAATGGAAAATTCTGTTATGTTCTGTTAATGTAGTGCGCCGATCTAGCGATTAGAAAAAGGTGAGGCAGAACTATACCCCGACCAAACAAAGATTTGCAAAGCAAATTATAGGAGAACATATCTTACAAAATTTTGTAGATCACATGCAGTCCACGGCAGCTCTAATCACAGGAGCATCACAATAATTTGCCGATCGTCATCGGTACATTTGTACTAATAAAAGACCTTCACCTTCTGATCCTAATCTAGTAGTGCTCTTTAATGTACTGTAATATTTTTGCTTAAATCACGATGATTCGCGTGTTGCCCAGACACACAGCTGCATTTATGTGTTGTAAGACAACACCATTTTTATACACTGTAACGGTTAAACAAATAACGCTGTTAACGCTCTATAGCTGCCGTTATTCTGTGAAATCAACTGAGGTGGCATGTGTGCAACGAGAGGTCCGGTTACAATTGGACAAATACACACGGACGTATGCACCGCCACGTCTGTGATCTTATAAACTTAATACACCATTAGTTTTTCTGACTGTTAAAGGTTACTTTACTCACCTGGGATGGTCACTTTAGATCGACCATGCGTTTGACTGCTTCGCAGTGCTTGAAACACGTACATGCCAAAGTGAAGTCAGTATACAGCAGTTCAAATCATCGGATCATGCCAGCCAAGCCCAAAGCCAAAGGGCAGGCAGTGTTGAGGGCACACAGAGCAGGCCCATTGATTTAAAACGTTTCACTTTTCTGGTAAAAACGAAAAAAATCTTACCTATGTGTATGATGCAGCCACTGCACCCTGCTATGTTTAATGTAAAAGTCCAGTGCATGCGTGATTAGATCTATACACAGGGTGCAGTCACTGTATTCTAGTGTATATAGTCTACGTCAGTACGTGCCAAGCAAAAAGAGAATAATGAATTAATATTACCTTTCGTTGTTGTCATAAACTGGGGCTGACCCTTATAGTCATAAGCTTTACATACATGTTTGAGGTAACAGCAATATGTATCATGAGGTATAATATGTGGGGAAAAAACTGAAGTTGCAATAGGAAAGAATCTATAGATCTACGGATCTGATCAAACATCTACACGATTAGATAAGTATAGATCTATCATCAACATGCGTAAGAATTCGCTGTTTCCGAAACAAACCTCTTTATTATACTCTGTCTCTTTGTTTTAAAATTTGGATGATATTTAGTGCAATAATGCGCGTTGTCCAAGTCCCATATGTCGAATTTACGTATTTACGAATGGCATGCTTTGGAACAATATGTCTGTGCGTGTGAGAGAGAGAGAGAAAGGCCAGATCATTATAGAAGGGGTGCTTATTATCCCCTCTTATTAAAAAAAAAAAAAATCACCGCGGTCAGACCAACGTGACAGCAGCACGTCTCCCACTGCCCAGACACGACGCACAAGAGATTGTCATGATAATGTATACCTGTGTACGTTTTGGTTCATCCTGACAGACCTTGCCGATGTTGACCTGTACTTCTTTTAATGGGTATAGTCTGTGGCATGTCATGCCTTTTATTTTAAAAGTAGGTTATCAGTGTATCAGGACTCGGACTATTTGGGGCTACATCTTTTTAAAGGTAACAAAGATGTCTTGGAAATTTAGTTTTCTGTTATACGCTCTGTTTTTCAGTAATTCCATTCGACAGTTTTACACCGTTTATCTTGAGCCAGAAATAAAAGGAGAAAAAGGACAAGGAGTATCACTATCAGTATGAAAAGATATTTTCTTTTTCTTTGGCATCCTATTTACAGTTTTATTAGACTGAGGACTATTGCAGTGGTATTCTATCTCGATCTGTAACTGGTCTTCTTAATAGGCAGGAAACATCCCAACCATTAAAGAAGATGGTTTGACAAAGTAAAAACAGCTTCCGATGTGCTATGCATACATGTACTTAACAAACACTAGACAAGTTAGGCATTCACGTGTTTCAGATTTTGGGTCTGGTACATGGAGTTCCTCTGCATGTGGCACATGCTTATAAGGCTGGCTGCTTGGTGTAGCTAAACAAATTTTTACTTGACAAATCGTTCATAGGTTTGAAACATTACTTGGAATTTTGTAGCCGCCAACAGATTGCTAAGGGAAGTTGTTGAACACTGTCTGCAGTTAGGAACAGCTTTTAACAAATCAGAACTTGGGGATGAGTTTGTGCAGGTTTTTAAAACTTGCTGTAGCAAAGCTGGCTGGACTAAGTTTGTCAAAACCAACTATAGCACACACATGTCAAAATGACTTTTGCCCATCCAAAAATGCTTTTCATAGAAAATTTAGTAAACCCACAAATTAGCTAAATAAGTGTTAAAAAGCACATGGAGAACTTTTAAGCAAGTGCTTAACTTTTGGCCACTACATTATTATTACAGCATTATGAGCATGGAAACAATTGATGGCACTGTGACTGGCAAAGGTGATGTGAAAGACCAAGGAAATAATCTAAACAAAAGTGATGACATCACTGCTGTGAGATTTCCTGATAAACTGGCATCACCAGAATACAGGAGAAAGGTCTTGAGAACCGTCTGGCTAGCAGGTGCTTGCTGGGGTATGGTACGTACTTTCTTTTTTTCAAGAGTTCTTCTGAAAAGTGTGTATAAATCTCCGAAAACTGGAACAAGGGTATCAGTCTGAGGGAAGTCAATGCAGCACAAGCAAAACGCCTACAGAGGATGTGATCAGCAGATGGCAACCTCTGAGGGACACATGCCACTGGCTTGGAATTACCAGTTCTTGTTTGGCATAACAAGTGATGTCAAGAAGTTTTCATATATATTTAGGAATGGGGTGCACTTCGGATTCACCAGTCATCCATTTTGCACTTTCACACATCAGTTTTCGTACATGAGGACATTGGTAACTGAGTATCGGAGTTACTTGATTTTCTGCTAATTAGATATCAGTTTTGGGTTGTGCTCAATGGGTGTGGTGTTCATTAAAAACTTGAAGCGGGGGGAGTAAATTATTATAAGAAGCTTCAAGAATGTGATGCCAGTGAGATTAGATGGGCCAAGACGAATAAGACAGAGTGAAAATTCAGGGGCATTAGTCATTCTTTGGGACACAACAACAGGTAACGGGAAGAAGGAAAAGGGGCGAGAAGATGAGGGAAAAAAATGCATGGGTGTACATAAATCAATAGCAAAAAAAGGATGAAATTAAAGAGGCTGATCCTCTGTTATTTTCATATGTTTTTCCTTTGTTTTCCCCATTCCTATACTTTACCTCTGGAAACCACGACAATCACTTAGACAAGTCATTTCTTTTCTTCTGTTTTATAGCTTCTTATTTGTTTTATACTTTATTGTTATTTAGTATTTTGCCCTGAAGGGTTTATGCCCCAAAATGATGACTGTGGCTCATAGTATTTAGCTTAGCCATGTTTCTTTGTTATAACCACATTTCACACTCCAGGCAGTATTAATCTGAAATTAGATGGGTATAGGGCAGGTGCTTGCAGCTGCCCTTGGATTTTAAATATAAGATAGGTACACTACACTGCAATGCTTCAACCCAGTTTTGCTTTGGATTCTAGAGAATATTAAGAATGGGCACATGTACTCATGTATAAGGATTTTTTTTTTTGGGGGGGGGGGAGTATTTTTAGATTGATAGGGGATTTTTTGACAATGAAGACCTAATCTATGACCACAGATGTTGATTTATTTTATGCAATATGCAAGGAAACTTAAAGTATTATAGGAGGGGATAGGTGATATGGAGTACATGTACTTCTTTTGCCCTAACCAAGTTATTTAAATTATTAACATTAGTAATACATCCTCATCTTTAAGGATTCCATTCCAGTCTCATGTGGAATCCCTTTGTCAGTATTAATAAGACGAATAATCCTTCTTTATCACTACTTTTTTTTCTGGTGCAAAAAGGGTTTGAGCATAGGCATAAGAGGTCCGTCCTTTCTGGACCTACAGATCATCACACAGACGACTCTGGAATCAGCTTCAGCATTTTTGACTGCATCATGGATGGGAAACATGCTGGGAGCAGTTTTAGCTGGTGTGTTATACGACAAGCTAAACAAAGCAGCCCTGATGATCATGGTGGTGATAGGGCTGTCTGTGAGCAACGTAATCTTGCCATGGTGCTCACCCTATGGCCTCATGATCACCATTCATCTTTTCTGTTCTCTTTTCACTGGTGCAATTGATACAGGTTTGCATTTTTGTTCTAGAAATATTTGCATAGTTATCATCTTTTAAGTCATGTAGCATATTATGCATTCTTTCTTCTAGATGAGAAAGGAATTTAGGTCATTTTTAATAATGCAAGTGATTTAAAATGAGTGAATCTTAGTAAAGATGACACATTGAAATTAAGAACACAGGAACACATTGGAGTAATTTTGAATATTATACTGTAAATTTTGTGAAAGTAAACATATAGTTTTTAAGAGTGACTAAACAGTAAATGTGACATTTATGTATTTGAGTCACACGCATGAACGACATCCCTCAACCCACCATCCATTCAAACCAAGCACATGCATGAATGCTCACAAAACCATTCACAGTTTCCAAACATGGCAACTAGATTTCGTTTTGTTTTGTTTTTTTTGGTTAGCTACTAATGCTGAATTGCTGAGAATCTGGGGTCACGAAGGAAAGAAGTCAATGCAGTTCGTGCACTTTTCCTTTGCTTTTGGAGGCGTCCTTGCACCTCTCATCGCTGAACCATTTTTGACTCCAAACCCAGAGACTGATGCTGTTGGTAACATAACTGAAACAACTACATCCACGTCTGCACAGAATAAGACAGCAGTAGAAAACACCACTAGCAGTCAAGTGCCGCTACTGACCACTCGAGTCCACTATGCCTATCTCATCTGTGGGGCCATAATCCTGCTAACATCAGTTCCTCTAATTTTCCAATGGTTTGGGGAAAGGTCAGAAAAAAGAAGGCAGGCCACAGAAGAAGAGAAGCAAGTTAAACAACCTTTACCCACACATCTTTTTATCTTTGTTCTGGTTGTGCTCTGTTTCATGTACTTTTTGTACTGTGCAGTGGAAGATACATTTGCTTCTTTTCTGGCTACATTTGTTGTGAAACATCTCTTTTGGAGCAAGTCTGCTGCTGCCCTCGTCAGTTCCGTGTACTGGGCTTCATTTGCTTCTGGCCGGTTCCTGTCGATTTTCATCGTTCATGTTGTGCCAGTCACCACCCTTCTGTTCATCTACAGTTTAGCACTTATTGTAACCACTGTGGGTTTCTTTTTGTCAGCACACTACAGAATGGCCGAGGGGGTATGGCTGTGCTCTGTAGGAGCTGGCATAGCCTTGTCATCTTTTTTCCCTACTGGGTTTTTGTGGATGGAAAGAGACCTTCTCCGAGTAACTGGTCGGGTAGCGTCTGTCATTTTAGTTGCCTCCTCATTAGGAAGCATGACTGATCCAATTATTTTGGGCCATTTGATGCAGGAACAGACTCCTATGTGGTTTTGCTATCTCCTTATGATAGAAGCTGCGTCGTGTTTCTGTTGTTTTTTCCTGGTGTTTAGCCTGTCTCGCTTCTACCTGCAAAAACATTATGCCATGTCTCAACAACCAGTCCTTGAACTGGTTGTTCCAGTTTTTGATAGCGAGCAGAAGAACAGCACAGATAGTGAGCAGAAGAATGAAAGTAAAGAGGTATTTACTCGATTATAAATATACTGACTAAAATAGCGTACCAATCAGATGCAGAGCATATACATGTTGGGTGATGAACTAGAGTGTTTTTGTTAAATTCCTTAAAAAATGCATTATTTTGTATGAAGAACCTAAAGAATGAACAATACATAAATCTTTATCATTATTCCCTGAATATGACAAGAGGACCTTAAGACGAACAGGGATGAAACTTGGCATTCAAAAGGCGATGTTAAAATCTACATTAAGCCATCCCAATCAGGCAACCAATTTTTTAACATGCAATACAGATCTGTCAAGTCCAAAAAGAGACTAAGTTTCCAAAATACCACTGGAATCTAAACATATTCTTGAACTTAAACATATTAAATATACACAATGAAGAAAATTTTCAATTTTATGTCTAAAATAAAAGAAAAGCTTCTGGACAGAAAACCCACATGGGATATTAAGAAGAGTTTCTACTGGGTATGACTTGCATCCACAAACTAACCCACATTTACCAGCATAACAGAAAAAAAATAGATTGACTGATCAGACTCAGCACATGAAATAAAATGCACAAAATTTTTAAATAACCACTGATTTTAAAATTACACTGATTGCTTACATAGTTTCCATCTCTAGCCGGAATTCAGGGATGCTTCAGTTAGTGCAGTTTTAATCGAGGCAGTTTAATGCCAGTTTCAATCACATCTTGTGAGATATCCACTCCAAAAGGGCATCTGTTGAAGGAAAATCAAACACATGTATTACTCTTGTAATTAAAGAAGATTAAGCAGAAAATTTATAGTAAGTGGCATCTCCTGAAATCCGCACCAAAAAAGAAAGAGCTTACTGTCACCGACTACACCACCACTGCCACACCACCCCCACCAATAATAAAACAAAAAGTTGTAATTACTTGGGTTCTATATCCAAAGCATCCAGATTATTTTCTTGGCCTGTATTCCGTGTTAATTTTTCCATTCCATTCCTGAAATGTGAAGAAAAAGTACCACTGAAAAATGGACGGTTGCTTGGTTGGTTGTTTATTGCTTAATGTCCTGCTGCAAACTAGGTGTATATCAGGGCAGCTTTGGTTACACAAGTTTATGTGCTGCCACACGTGGGACTGCTGCTGCAACACAGGCTTCAGTCCCACCCAGTCACATTATACATGACATTATTCATGTACTGACACCAGGCCAACCAGTCCAAGTACTGTCCCCTATAGTGCTAGGCTGTGGGGCAGCTACTAGATTGCCAATTTTTAAGTCTTAGGTAGGGCCCAGCCAGGGTGCAAACCCTCAACCTCCTGCCTCGGAAGAGGATCCCTTAATCGCTAGACCACTGAGGCTGTCACATCTGGATACACGAGAAAGAGTTCCAATTACAGAATGCACAGTCGTCTATGGAAGAACAATTACTGCTAGTAGCTACCAACCATGCGATCATGATGCCATTGTCTGTGCAAAGATGTGGAGGGGGGCACACCAGCTGACAGGAGAACATTGTACAGACTTGTTGAAGGCCATCACGAATATACAAATTGCTGGCAACTCCTCCGGACACCACCTTTTCCGTCATGAAGATATAAGAAAAGACCATCATCTGACTCCAGTTCTGATATGAGGGAAGTGTACATGGCAGACTCAAAATGGATAAAAAAAAACCTAAGACAAGAACAGTTAAGGGAGCTCTCTTGTCACTTGAACATGTACTGGAAAAAAGATAATTTCTTAAATTTTAAAATGTATGAAACATATTTTAAAGAAATGTCCAGCTTTTTCCCCAGTAAGAAGGAAGAAACCACTGTGAGGTGGGATTATAAATGAAAATGAAGATACAGCCATGGCTTCCTCACTCTGTGTTATCAGCCGAGTCATAGCAGCATACACCTGCTCACCTCTATGTTTGCGAACACTGCAGTAGCCTATACTAATTTTTTTAAACTTTGCTTCAGAAAACTATATCTGTGATATGGAAGTGACTACTATTTCAAAGGCTAGGTATTATCACTTATTCTCTCAGATTCAGATCGCATAGCGATGCCTGAATCATGGCACTCCATTGTTACCTTCGGTAAGTTCTAAGCGAATTTTCTGTTTAAATGGAAAGAAACTTGTTTAATAAACATATTTTGATGAAAAAGATGATTTGAAAATATTGACTGATGAGTCTGGGAGGGTTAAATGCAAGAATAATCTAAACAACAGGCAATTATTCTGTCAGCATGACCGTGTTTCAAAAACATTGTTTCTGGTGTTCTTTACATCTACTAAACAAAGCAGATGACATAAACAAATAGAGCAAGACATTCTGGTGAGCACATCCGTAATTCTTCCAAAATGTTGTTTACAATTATGTTAAAAGTACACTTACATTGTTTGGGTTTATTTTTAATCTCTGGAAGTAAAGGCTGTTCCCTGGCCAGATTTGGAAACATTGCTATGATGCACGATGTACATATAATTGGTCACTGCACCTTACCAGTGTCCTCTGTTGAGGAAGAAGACCTCTGAGCTCACAAAAAAGGAAAGCTCTCTGCAGTCTTCTTGCCAGATGATGCAAAACAGCATACTGAAAAGAAGCACAGATGTCTGGTGCATTGGGTAATACAGCACAAGCAGAAATGCCTGAAACACGGCAAGAAAAACATGGTGTAGAACTAGTAATGTACAGCTGATTTAGAAAAAAAA
>SMGT01004939.1:182103-238146 GCA_004794575.1 Lanistes nyassanus
TCGCTAGTTTTCTCCAGCTACGTAATCTTCCCTGAACAACTAACGCACACCTGGTCAGCCTGACACCTTCACGAATCCCACCCTAGCAGCCCCAGGGTATGTAACACCTTGCCCCTGGTTTCTAGGGCCAGTAACCCCGATCATAAGTGTAAACAGGGAACTAATCCTGGGCTGGTGATGACGTGAGCGGCTAGATGGCGGCTTGAACAAGGGGATAATAGACCTTAATTAGGCCTGAGAGTCGAGGATGGTTCACACCTGGAATCTATGGTGCAATCTCCTTGACCCACCAGACCCCAACACGTGACAAATACGAGTGAATGAACACTTACCCTGTCTTGCTTCCTCAGTCTCAATCAGGTGTTTGGCAGCAAATTTGATGCCAGCAAAAGAAAAATTACAGTCTGGTAATCTTGACATTGCTCGAGGGAAATAGAATTTCCTGGGGTTTCCATCTCTGGCTAGAAGTTCTATGGCAGCACCTCCACTCAGTCCCTGGCACTGGGGCAAGTTCTTGAGCTTCAGCTGTCGAGCTGTCTGTGAGCACATAATGTTTACTTTCACCTTCTTAGTGCCATCAAAGGAAGTCTTACTGTTTTCAAAGATTTCTGTAAATACACTGCACTGTATTTTAGATCGACACTGTCTCTCAACACAGCAGAATGCTATTCATATATACATGTCATTAGAGAAACTGTTTCTATCCCTGAAGATACCTGTAGAAATGAAAATATCTAGAAAAATATTTTACTTAGAAAATCATGAGGTACTAGTAACTATACTGAGCAATAAGTATAAAAAGATGTGAATACTAAAACAAATGGAGCTAATAACTGCATGCAGTATCAAAATTTATATTTATTTTTAAGAGCCAGATATCTGTAAATATATTATTATCACAAAATCATAGCATACTAGTACAAAATTTTTAAACTAAAAATTGTTCTCAACTGCTAACCTTGTCGAAAGCATCACCAGGTGAGTCATCCAACCCTTGGCCTAACAGCAAAAAATCTGTTACATCTCTTGCCACAGCAAGTAAACAGTGACCTCCACTAAGCAGCAAAACCAAAAATGGAAAATCCACTCTGCAATCAAGATAAGAAAATGTAGAAAACCCCAGTTAATATCCTCATTTACAACTGCAGATTCTTGACAAAGTATAGCAGGGACAAATTATCCTGAATAAGAGCACATTATAGAAAAATTGTGCATGCATGTCTAGATGCATGTGTGTGTGTGTGTGAGAGAGAGAGAGAGAGCTTGCATATTCGCATATCTACAAGTGTATGTACACTTGACTTACACAAGCTACTTCCTAATATTTTATATACAGTCTCATATAATGTGCTGGAAATATTTCTAAACATAAATCATACCTAGCAGAGGAAAATGAGAACTGGCACTATAGGAAAACATGCAGCAAAAAGTAAACATTTCTCAACATACAATGGCCTGGTGAAACTTTTCACAACATACCGAGTAATCATTCGAGCCATCAGTGCATGTGCTTCCATATGATGAATAGGAATCAATGGCAACCTGCATTTAAACAATATATCAGCCCCCCCAAAAAATCAGACTTCGGTACATTTGGAGAACAGCACACCCTAAAATTGAGTTCTAGTGGTACTATATAAAACTCATGAAGTAACTGAGATTTTTTCAAAAGTTGATGTTGAAAAAGTGTCAATCAACTCTTGTAATTTTATCAACATCTATCCCCAAAACAGTTCATAAATACTTAATTCTAACCCTACCTGTGACTGGTCTGTTGAACCTATGCATTCCAGTACTTTGTTTCCTCCTTTACTCAAATTGTTCAGCTACAAACATTCAGATATGACACTACAAACTCAAGGCACCTTGAGACCTCTGGCAGTATTCCAATTGATGGTAGCAGCTGTTCACACTCACAGTAACCTTACAGCCTTTCTTCAACAATATCAGGACAAAAGTGCATCCTGGTTCACTAAACTAAGATTCATGTTTGCCTGTTTAAGAAAAGCCTTCAAAAGAACCAACCACATTATCAAACTAGAAAGGTGGGGATGGCCGTAACGTTATAGAACACATGCTTACTACTGATATAAAGGCTGGGGTTCAGCTTCCACTTCTGGTCAAATTTTATCTCTAAGTGTAGCACCTGCTTACAGGGCTGGTAGCAGGTGGCTTTCACCAAGCACTCACTTTTCATCTCCACTCCTTATTCCAACAGCCTTCATCAACCTCTGCTATTATTATCCCTTCATGTGTATGTGGGTAGCTTCATTTGGTGTAAGCAATAAGAATCTGACACTACTAGGGCTTATCAATAAATTCAACCATGATGCACCTTTGAAAGTGTACAGTTGACCTTTGCAAGGGCCAAGAATTTTGCTATCCAAATTGGAAAACTTATTTTCCAGTGTATTCATGTTACTATCCAATCTGGAAAACTAGTTTTCCAGAGTACAGACATAAAACTGGTGTTTGTTATCCAGAAAGCACATCTGGCAAGTGTGCTATTAATTTTAAATACCAATAATTCGTTTTCACTTTCCATAGATAGTAAAACAGCTAAAACTTTCAGGCTTGTAATATCCAGCTGGAACACAGGAATATTTTTGCAACATTATTCTATAGCATAGCATATGGGTGCAACTTTTCAGGTGGACCCCTAATTTAAAGATTTTAAAAACTGAAGATCTGGGCACACCAGGTTTAGGGGATATCTGCTGATCTAAACTTTAAGCTGAAAAGATGTTACTGAACATGCAATACCTAACGATCAATCTGCATAGCACATTGCTTACCCTGACTTTTGTACCAACTGCTTTGCATACTGCAATCCCACTAACAATGACAGAACCATTCCTGGCTTCACTGTCACTGCAACTGCGTCCAGATCCTGGAAGAATTCAATGGCAGATCTGTTCATGAGCTGGTACTACTGGTAGTACCAGGCCTAAATATGAAAAATGGATAAGCAAATGAAACAGACCTCATTCTTTCTGTATTAATGTGTAGCCCTAAACAACAGTGATATTGCTATCTGTATGTAATTCATGCATAAGACCCTAGATGGGGCAGTAATTGATAAGTGTTGTGATATGCAGCTCGTTAGACATTTTAGTGTCTAACCAACCTACATCCAGGACTACCTGCATGTTTTTCTCGCAGCTTGGGCCTGCATGGCCCTGAAAGGTGCCAAGGAGGTGGCACATAGTGAGAGGTAAGGGTAGCACACCTCACAGCTGAATGGGCACCTGTGCCGGTCTTCCGGAACAGGTCCCACATCAGCTGATATCGGATAGGCCCGCAGCTGTTTGTAAGATGAACCTCCTGCCAGTTATAAAAGTGGAAACATTTGCCAGTCACATGCTTGGGGACCTGGATAGCTGTGGACTACCAGGTGGAAGGTTGCTGGTTTGAATCCAGGTGTGGCCAAGGATTATTTCCTGAAGTTAAACATTGTGCAGACTCCATTCAGTCATCTCCTCGCACATTAAACTGCCTGTCCCCACTGGGCATCTTACTGCAGCTATCAGTCTGGTGATTCTTTCAGTGCATAACTTAGTAATAAGACCCCACCCCCATAGTGTGAAATCCCCATGAGGGGGAAGCCCTGTCCCTCTAACTAACCAAACATTCACATACTTGTGCTTACAGTCCAGGTAGCAAATAGCCATCCCAAAGCAAAATACATCTAAAAGTTTTTTTGAAAAAGTGTCAGTTAAAGAAGAAGCAGGGGAATTCAACATTAATCAAACATTAGAATATAAATAAGGAAGATACAAAGTCTAGGATCTAAGCATAGGTTAATAGGAAACAAACAACAGGGACAGTTACATCAGGAAACCACAGCAGCCAGGACACCACAGAACAAAACAGCCTGAAGAAATCCAGCCTCCGCAACCACAGCATGTCCCCACTTCTCAAATGCCACCTCCTCCTTTCCCCTATAGTGTGAAATCACTGACAGGTGGAAGTCCTCCCCCCTCCCTCCAAAAAAACCCAACAAATTTACATATATACGATGTGGCCAGTTACTGCCGCTGACCCTGTCAGTGTACAACCAAAGGAGTAACACAGAAGGCCAGACTCTTGCCCAAGAGAGAGGAGCTTGGACATCATCGGACCATTGCTGAGACATAGAGCTGTGAAGTATAGCATCTTCAGTAGTCCTGAGAAAAGTGAGTGCATGTCGTGTAGAATAGCTGCATAAGGATTAGCAGGCACGCTTGTGACTCTAGTGTTATTAGTGAGGAAATATCTGTGAGCGGACTGTTGTAAAAACCATGCCAGTATTGTTCCTAAGTGCACACCTGTCAGTCATTCATGTAGGGAGAGTTTGTTCTGTTGGTCCTGTCAGGACCCATTAACATGTAGAAGATGCAGTCAAAGTATGTTTATGTTTAGATGTTTATAAGATGTCATTCTTGCATGACAGTTGGACTTGTCACCATTGTGATGAAGACAGACAATTCCTTCTGTAAATTGTGTGTGTGTGTTTTGTGAAGTCGGGTGATGCAAGTCGGACTCTTTTTCCTGAGAGCATGGAATAAGAGCCGAAGGATACTGCTGATGGACTGTAGGTATTGTGAGTTTTCATTTGGTTGTTGTGTAAACACTGTATACATGTAGGTATGTGTGACATGTCGCTAGGGTGAGTGCCTCCTGCCTGATTTATGTCTAGTATTTCTACAGTGGAGCTTCATCTTCGTAACAGCATAGTGTAGATTCTTTTCGCTGCCTTCTTTTGTTTGGACATGGATGTGGCAAGCATGCAGGTGGGGGGGCTTGAGCTGGAGAAGTGGGTTAATTAATGTGGGAATCGGGCAGCAACCAGCAGAGTTTGTTTTCCCCTTTCTTGGCACATTTCATATTGTCAGTGTTCTACTGAGAAAGAGTGCCAACCAAAACACATACCCATAGATTCAAGACAGACTATACCACAACAATAAGTACTGAATTTAGTTTAATGATCAAACACTGTGACTGGAGGTTCCAGGAAAGTGTACAACAAACCAAGTAAGATAGTAAAAATTAGTATTAACATATGTACTAATATTTCATTCCCAAAAGAATGTACAATATATACAAAATGGAACATGAAAATTCAACTTATGCATGAGAAGTCAAGAAAATACATGTATTTACCATTATCTAGTGTATTACTGCAGCTTCAGGTCAGTTTCTTTTCTATTTTTCTTCAGAACCCATGTTTCTTTTATAAATTGCTAAATATTTATATGGCCAGACTCACTTTTAATGCCACATTAGCTTTCTCCAGTGCTGAGCTGACAACTGGTTCAATGCTTTCTTTGTGAAGATCACCTGCCAGTGTTGGGATGATGCCTCCCATCCTGAGAAAATGGGAAAAAAGCGCTGCTTGTAACGACAACATAATTAAGATGGCATTATATTTGTCAAAGTTTGAAATCCTAGTCTATTGTCATAAGGCAACAGAGTAAATAATTTACCATTTTTCCAAGCCCCAGCAAAGAAGAACCACTGAACAAGTACAAGTCTTCTACCAAACCAACACATAAAAATAAACGTTAAATTGCATAAGAGCATTCCATGTCACAGAATTTGTTGATATGGGAGACACCAACCCTGCCACCCGCACGCACAGCAGGAGAGTGAATACTCTCCCTTGCATCTATTCTAAGGACAACACGGTCAAAATTTCATCTGCTTGAGAGAGCAATTACACTTACTGGACGTGCGTTTTCGTCTGAGAACTCAAAACATCTCCAACAACTATGCCTCTGTCATCGACGATTGCCGCACCAGTGTCATCGCAGCTAGTTTCGATCCCAAGCACTAAACGACGTCCTTTATAGCCACCGTGGTTTGTCCCGATTGTCCTACTCGATTTTAAATTTGAGGAATCAGAATTAAAATAAACGCTGCACGTACGTGCATGATTAGAATTTCCGACTTTTTCTGCGTGTAAGCCCATCCATTTTTTGATCTGTGAGCATCCGCGGTAAGTATCGTTACGTAAAAGGGCTAAGAGTTTGTTGTTATGTCTCATTTCTGAACAGAATCTATCTCTCACATGTCAGAAAGGGCGCAGCCATTTTATTCAGATGTCAATCAAATGTTTCTAGGCGCTTGCAAGGGAGAAAGGAAACAAAATAATTCTTTCGTAACTGTATATTTTCTTCGAGATGTTCAAAGTTAAAGATGCTAGTCGTATGAATTAACTATATTCAAACCGTTTTGAAGGTTTTTTTATATATATTGATGTTCAGTATTTGAAGCTTAACAAGTTTTCCTTTCCACCCTCTCTGGCTGAATCCGATAATCGTGGCATCATCAGTTTCTGATGAAATACATCTTACGCACGGTGTCCTTTGCTTCCCGTGTTGCGAAGAGGACCCTTGCCAATTCTATCGTCAGACAGCTGTCTGGGTTGATTGACTGTCAAGAGAAGGCACCCGCTTGGGGTTCAAGGAAGTTAAAGTTAAGGAAAAAATCTCAAACCTATAGTTTAGGAATGTGTGATCCGGAGATTGAAGCACAGCTTGCACCTCTGAGGGCTGCAGTGAAACAGCAGGTAAGACTAATCGCATTCATTGAGCTGTCGCAGTAATTGTTCCATGCTTCTTGCTCGGATTCCAAGTAGATCAGGTCACGGAAGAGGTGGACAATTATTTGCAGGTTTAAACTGTGTAGCATGGGATGTGGGCATTATACCAGTTGTGATTTTAACAAGAAAACGTTTTCAAAGCAATGTATAATATTTTGTCTCGGCACATTCATTGTTGAAAGTTGGTGTGATCAAGACTTAGAACAGAAAAATGGTGTGTTGTAAATCATAGTTTTGTCAAAAAGAATCAAAACTGTGAATATTAAGCCACTGTCATGTCATTGTACATGTAATATGAGATCCGTGGTGAGAGAATTTGCCTGTTACCAGCAAGAGTAAGTTAAAACTTTTTTGGATTGAAAATATGTGCAGAATCTGTTCTTGTTCATGATGAAGTAATCAGCTTGACAAGTTTAAAGTTTAATCCTAGGGCTGTTGCCTCTGCAATACTATAAATACTTAGTCTTAATATAATCAAAGACTTCTAAATCAAATTTGGTTGGACTATTAACAGTACTCTTTTAGACAAACTTTCCTTATCCTGTGACAAGGTGCATGACATGCCACTAAAACTATAGTGCAGTGCTCAGGTTTGAGAGTCAGCTAAGGAACTGACATATAGCTATATATGTACAAATCTTTCATTAGATTCTGTGGCAAGGTTCACAACATGCTAATAGAGGCTTGGAGTGATACTAAGGGGAGGCAGTCACTGAGTCAGTTAACTCAATGATAAAAGAGCTGTTTTCCCATACAGATTCACCAATTTTTACAAAAATTTTTGCCAAAATACAAGTGGGAGGATATACTTTTAAAATAAATGACCACCCCCCAACCCCCCCCCCAAAAAAAAAATTAAAACAAAATCAAGATAATTTTTTAACACAAAAAGAGAGGGAGTCTGAAATATAATTAGTTTTTCTGATTTAAGCATTAATTTGGAATTACCACAATACCTTTTCTTGTTATCTTAGACATTCTGATGGAGAGTAGTGCATGGACATCAAATAATTATCTCACGTTCTTCTATTTAAAATTGTCATTAACAAGAATATGACATTAAAAAAAAGTGCAAACTCTCCAAGAAAAGTATACCCAACGAAAAATAAGGGTAAACAGGTCTGTAATAATTAGTTGAAGTACGGTGTACGTATATTTGACTCTGCTGATTGCTTTGCCTAAGTATGTAGCTAGGGCTTTAGCAGCGTGTCATACATTTCACTTTTGGAATGTGTTTGAAAGTCTTTTCAAGAAGATAGATATATTACAAGTGCTGTACCATAATACCGACAGGACTGGGCCAAAAAGGTTTTCTTGTTCATTCCTTACTTGTACATGGCAATTTTTAAACAAATGAAATGTCTTTGTTTATGACTCCCAAATGTGCTAATTCAGTAATTGCAAGTAAAATTTGTTAGGAATTTATGTGTTCAATGTCAACGTCTGGTTAGAGTCATTAAATAGTTTTCAAAAATTCCTACTGATATGCAGTTCTGAGTCGAAATTATGCATACAACACCTTCAGCAGCATAACTCACTGTGATGTGACCGCATTTTTCTTTTTTTTTTGGGGGGGGGGGAAGGGGAACGATCGCTATTTTAATCAAACTTTAATAACACTATAACAGACTTGTCATTTTTTAAAATCTGACTCTGCATGCAGTCATAATATGAGTCATTTTTAAAAATCTTTAAAATCTTTTAGATTTTTTAAAATGACTCATATAATTAGGATTTTCTTTTGTGGCATATTGAGGTATATGCAAGGAAAACCCAATACAAGAAAACAGTTGAAGGTTAATGTCTTATAACAGGGTTGTATTTCTTTTGTGCACAGGGAGATCTTGTTCGCAAACTTAAGGAAGAAAATGCACCAGAGATTGATCTCCAGAGAGCTGTGGCAGACTTAAAACACAAGAAGAAACAGCTTGAAGACAAGGTTTGTTATAACCTTCACCATTTCAAACAAATCCTCATTGAATTTTTAAAACTAATATCAGTAAATAATACCAGCAAGTACTAGATTAGTTTCTAAGCGACCGTAGTTTTGGCAAATACAACATATATTGCCCATCTGTTATCATTTCTGAATGCAGAATAAAAATATGTAACAAGCTACCAATACCATCTCATGACAGTTGCCTGTAATTTTTTTTCTCCAAAATAAATTTGACAGTTTTTAAGGGTCATTTAGTAACGTACGTGTATAACTGTAAAGAATGTTAAAAATGTGCATTTTTATTTCTTGTCCATCTGTTTCTAAGATTGGTCACATGCTTCCTTTTTTGAATTTAGGAGTTGGCTCTGGCACCTAAAGATGACTTTGATCGTGCTAGACTGGAAGACCTGCTAAAACAGAGATTCTTTTATGACCAGTCGTTTGCCATCTATGGAGGTAGGTGCTGTTCATGTTATTGACATTTATGAGCTCAATTAGTCAGCAGTGGGCTGCCATGCCTTCTGGGCAGATAATCATTATAATGACATAAAATAATAAGACTGTATCAATCACTGCTTAGAGGCACTGCATTCAGGAGGATGATCGTCCTGACAGACTATTTAGGGACTATTTTTTCAAACATAGTTTAAGCATGTTCTCAGCTGTAGTTATGTACATACTGAAATCTACAAGCCACATAACTTTCACTGCCCACATGGTAATAACCTGCTTACAACAATTTATACAAGAGTAATAAGTTTTAGAATGTTCGTAATCATTCTTTTAGATCTCTTTTAGCTGTTTAATCAAATATTTTGTGTGTAGTTGTTACCCATTGTCAGTGTTTTTATTAACTTTTGATAACATTGTCTCATGCAGCGCATTTCTGTTTTTTGCTTTAAACAGGTGTAAATGGTCTGTATGACTTTGGGCCCATGGGCTGTGCTATGAAGGCAAACCTGTTGCAGGCATGGAGAAACTTCTTTATCTTGGAAGAACAGATGCTGGAGGTGGATACAGCAATGTTGACACCAGAGCCTGTTCTTAAGTAAGTTGTTTTTAGATAATGTTTTCAGCTATTTCAGATTTGTTTTGGTTCACAGCCTGGTGTCTTGTCATTTCCTGCTACTGGTCCACTATTACTACAAAATGAAGAAAGCTTTCCTGAAGAATAATGTCTGTTATTTTTTTCACATAGTAAAGTATTACTTTTGCATTCTTGCTCTCTTTTCGTTGTTATCTGCTGTCTGCATTTCAAATGTGTGAGGATTTGGGAAGAGTGCACCAGATTTTTATCATGGTATTCTGGCCTTACATCGGATTGTGCCCTTTGACCTCAAAGAGAGACCTGTAATTTTAAAAATACAGGTGATTAATTGACTTTTTCAAAAATTTTGATTTGCAGGGCCTCGGGGCATGTGGACAGATTTCAAGATTACATGGTGAAAGATGTCAAAAATGGTGAATGTTTTAGGGCTGACCATCTGATAGAGGGTAAGTTTTGCACTGTTCTAATTTTGTCCCCTGTTTCTTTGTAGTGTTAAACATATTCTTAACCCATTTCCATCGCTTTAGAGATGGTACGCCAATAGAAATTTGCTACGGTTGCCAGTGCTTTGGAGAGGGGTTTCAAACGACTAAAAAAAAAATTTGTGAATAAAAAGTGGTTATCTGGCAGGGGATGTCACTAGTGTTTTCCAATAGCAGAATCATTTTTCTATAGTTCCTACCCTAAGACCACACAATACACGACTTCTAAACTGTGCTATCAAAACCACACGTTCTTGTTTAGCAGTTAGCGAGATAATAGTGCCCGCCATGTTTGCTGCATTCACTTGGATAACTTTTTCAGTGCAGCCTTTTACACAGAAATTACTCTGGATGGATTTCAGGTAGGAATCACTTTATTGTTAATTTTTTCTTTCAGCCTGGGTTGGAATTATGCTTCTACCGCTTATAGTTTTGGCCTTATTATATACGGCAAAACCACGTAGACGTGTATAGTGTATACAGTGACTACTAACACCAAATAATAAGGACTATTGAACATTTTTTCCAGTACTATTCTATAATTGCTTTGAGGTTCAAACATCGATCTTTTGAAATACATAAAGTAGATTACTGCACTTGTGGTAGTTTGCAACTACCATTTATTTCAATCATGCTGAAATGTGTGTGTCCCCATGCGTACCCAATGGTATCAGTAGATTATGAACCTGTATCGGGAATGTGTTAAATAGCTTTTGCAGCAATGCTTGTATTGTATTTATACATGTACATCAAAAATACATGTGCATGTATGAGTATAAAGCCACACACACATGTAAACATTAGTGCAAATTGGTCATTGTACTAGGTTTTCCCATTTTTTTATTTAAAAAAAAATTACTAGGAGGTTGTAGTAGTAAACATTTCTCATTTACTTGGTGGTTGTTTCAGCTACCTTTGAGAAGATGCTTGTTGACAAGAAGATGCCAGAGGAGATAAAAGAGGAGATTCGGAGTCTCATGCCAAAAGTAAAGTCCAGATTAATTGGTCTTACAGTGAATGATGTAGTTTTATGTCTAGTTAGGTTTTCGTCTACAGCAGCAGCCCTGTTTTAAGTTAGTTCATGTGTATGTGATGTGTAAACAAAGCAGTACCTTTTTTTTTGCCATTGATTAAATTTAAACTGATGCAGCCTCTTTACAGAGGAACATTGAAGATGACCGGACAAAACATTTTACTTCAATACCTTTTTTTAAAAATTAATTTACATAAAAACAGTTAAATTATTAGAAAATGAAAATGATAGAAGTACTGACTGCTGAAAAACCTGATCCAGACATATAAAAAATAAAAATTCTAAAACCACTGACTGCAGAAAGCCTGATCCACAGGGGCTGGGTTTCTTTTACAGATTGACGGTATGAGCAAAGACGACATGGCAAGCACTCTTCGAAAATACGACATGAAGTCACCAGTGACCAACAACGACCTTACAGACCCCATTGAATTCAACCTTATGTTTGCTACATCTATTGGTCCTACTGGCCAGCTGAAGGGGTAGGCCTTGTTATGTGATTCAGAAGTGTTTTGCAATAAATATTTAGTAGTCCCTTAGTCCTTATCACCTGCTTGTGCTCTCAGACACTGCTATTGATTCTGTTGGTTATTTTAATCGCATTTTGTTTCCATTAGATCAAAACCTTTCATAAAGACCATTTTCAATAGTTAATAATAAGTCAGTCTAAAGACAAGGTTTTCTCTTTCTTTGCAAATGAATTGGAGAATGCATTGACAGGTACCTTCGACCTGAGACAGCACAGGGTATATTTGTCAACTTCAAGCGGCTGTTGGAATTCAACCAGGGTAAACTGCCCTTCGCGGGTGCACAGATAGGCAATTCCTTCCGTAATGAGATTTCTCCTCGGTCTGGCTTGATCCGTGTGCGGTAAGTCACCATGGGTGTCAGTCATTTTGGTTAGGTCTCAAGAATGTTGTGCAAAGAAAATGAAGACTTGACATAAGAATTGTCATCACCTATGCACCATTTTACAATTATTGTGCATACTTAGCCACTAGCTGTTCTGCACAAACTAACCCCCCACCCCAAAAAAAAACCCAAACAAAAGGAAGGAAAGACTTTGGGGAATTCCACTAAAAATATTCTCAGATGGTTTTCTTTTTCTGTTTAGAATACAATTTCCTTTTTTTGATACAAAACCTCTTTCTTGACTATATTAAGCAGAAACTGATTTCCTGGACAGGAGTAATAACAAACTAGACAAGCTGAAGTCCAGGAGTTACAAAGGTACATAATCTCTGCAGTGATACTTAATGTCTGCAGAATGACAAATTATGTCTTGGATGTTTGGATGGAACACAGATCATTTTCCATTTATAAATAACTTGGTGGGTTGGTGGGAAGACTTCATTAAAAGAACAATTGAAAAGCCCAAAGCCACAAGGCTTCACAGTCTAATTCACCAAGCACTTTATGAAAAATCAAAGGATGAAATAAAATTTTCAAGTTCTTAGTTTCTTCTCATACAACAAGCTGAATCCCCCCCCTCTTCCACCCCCCCACCCTCCAAGGAAAAAAAAACCCCACTAAACCAAAGGTAGATTTACAAGGCATGGTATCTCCAGAAGTTTTCCCTTCCCACGGTGTCATGCAGCAAGTGTGTGCTGAAATATCCTTTTCCCTCGTCTCCACAGGGAGTTTACCATGGCTGAGATCGAGCATTTCTGTGACCCAGATAAGAAGGAGCATCCCAAGTTTGTTGACGTTGCTGACCTTGAGCTGAGTCTTTACTCGGGGTGTAACCAAATGGATGGCAAGCCACCAGAAAAATGGAAAATTGGGGAAGCAGTGAAACAGGTTTAGCTTCTTTTAACATTTACTGATTTTTTCTGATGGTGTATATGGATCTTTGAATTTAGTTTGATCCCTCACACAATAGGAACATGGGTCATTAATTTTTTTTCCGATTAATTAGGCTTAAATTAGTGGCACTGATGGTGGAGATGCATTTTTGTAAACTGAAAAAATTGTCTGTTTCAGAAACTTGTTGCCAATGAAACCCTTGGATATTTCATGGCACGAATCCAGATGTTCCTGGTCAGAGTGGGTGTGGACCGCGCACGCCTTCGATTCCGACAGCACCTGTCCAATGAAATGGCCCATTATGCTTGTGATTGTTGGGATGCAGAGTGCAAGACTTCATATGTAAGCTGTGATGCTGGTCATTTATTCGTGGGAAATTTGCTCATTAACTGACTGAATGATTTTATCTATGTCTGAATTTGGAAGTCCTTGGTGCCAGGACACCATCTTTGAGAAATTTATATCAGCTGTGCACTGTGTAATATCCATTACATTCATGTTCTGTAAGTAGAAAAACGCAATTATTGATGAAAGTGCTTCGCTGGAAAGTTCCTGTCGCCATCATGCTGGTTCCATTGTTAAAGCGGGTGATCTGTTTATTACCAGGGCTGGATTGAGTGCATTGGCTGTGCAGATCGTTCTTGCTATGATCTCACTCAACACACTAACTCCACTGGTGTCAAGCTTGTGGCTGAAAGAAAGCTGCCTGAACCAATATCCTTATGGATTTTTTATTTTTGTTGGATTGCTTTTGTAATCATAAAACCAGTTTATTGTCTTTTTGGGTAGGGTTGGTTTTTTATTTGGTGGATCTTAGTTTACTATATTTGAATACCTGCTTCACATTTTTAACTGTGCAATAACAATTTTTTTCGGAGAAAATTTGAAGGCAAGAAGGAAAAAAGCCATTAAGTTGCTGGCCATTCCATGAATTGTAAACCTATTACACTTCTGGTGTCAATATTTTTGTATGTATCTGTCCTTAACATTGTCACCGAACAATTGATGTGGTTGAGTGCCAGCCACAGAAAAATATAATTGGCAAGGCTTTCAAGCAGGATGCCAAGGTCATCACAGAGCACCTGGCCGCCCTTGGTCCAGATGCTGTATCACAGCTTGAAAAGGCCCTTGAAGATAAAGGGTAAGGCACTGCAGTCCCTTCTTTGGATTTTGTTGTTGTTGTTGTTGCTTGTTTGGAATTTTGTTTTTTTTTGTGTGTGGGGGCAGGGGAGAGGTTATTGTGATTTTTTCCCACCTGTTATTAACTCAATGGTGACGTAGAACCCTCAGAGCTGCCAACCCTTACGGTTTCGCCGTAATTTTTTACGCTCAAGATGAATTCTTACGGTCTTACGGTCAGATCGATTTTTTCCCGGCGAAAGAAATCTCTGAAATTACGGTTGTCGAACGTAGCAAAAAGCAGCACAGGACAGCTGTTTATTAGACTAACTGAACGCGCCCCTGACTGACTGGCAACCCCACCTTCCCTACTTCTACTAGGGATGTATCGCGAGATTTGATTAGCCAATCCAGCTTGTCTCTTTTTCTAGACCCAATCAGAAGCCGCGATTGACTTTCAGGGAAAGCGCATTTCTTCAAATTCAACAATGGCTGACGAAAACAGACTCGCGAAGAGCCTTTGGGGCAACTTCGCCGACAATAAAAAGATAGCTGACAAAACCTATTTAGACCTATAACCATGACTTTTCGTGGCTGTTCGATATTTCGTATACACGGCAAGCGAGCAGACGATAACAGTAAATGAGTATTGACACAAAACCTTCGAGTTTTCGTGGCTGTTCGGTTTCGTATACACGGCAGACGATAACAGTACTGACACAAAACGTACGTACTCAAATGTCGATTTATGGCATTGTATGCATCGAATAATTCAGAAAGTGTATTCTGATGCTTGGTATACCTTTAAAACTTTTCATTTAGACCTAAAACCATGACTTTTCGTGGCTGTTCGGTATTTCGTATACACGGCAGACGATAACACTTTTTAACAGTACTGACGGTACGTACTCAAGTGTCGATTGTTGGCATTTTATGCATCAGATAATTCAGAAAGTGCATACTGATGTTAAATATACATTTAAACCCTTTTATTTAGACTAAAACAATGACGTTTCGTGGCTGCTCCGGGTTTCGTATGACCGCATGTTGGCTTGAAAAACTTCAATGTTTCTTACAGACGCTCGCTCGCTATAGATCTCGCAGGCGAAATCTTGTAAGGGTCTCGCCCTTCGGCAACGCGCGTCAGTTCGATTTCCAAACGAAAAAGCGTGGAGCCAAAAGGTGGTTCTAAAAAAAAGCGAAAACATATTACCGGAAGTTTTTTTCTAGGATACTCCAAGGAATTCCCATGCATCGTTGCTTCCAAAGTGTCGAACGCATATGCACGATGTGTTTCATGTGAAGTTGATTTTTAAATTTCGCATGGTCTGGACGATGTTAGCAGGCATTGTAGTTCTGCTCGCTTCGTTGAGAAAAGTTTGGCACTTAACAATTCTTTGAAACTGACGAATTTGTTTTTTTTCCGTTAGCAAGTCAGAATCTTCGGCCGAGCTATCAGTCATTCAGGCAGAGACCCTGTTTGCACACTTTATTGTTTGTACGACTTGTTGGGGACCTGCAAGTCTGCAACCAAGATGTCCCTGTAGTAGTCCCTTTTACAGCAGTGTACAGTGTCACTGTGTGTATATAAAGTATGTCAAAAAATACTGGTGAAACATTGCCTGTTGTTGTGTTTTGGGAAAAAATCTTACTGACAAAATTTTAATCTTACTGACAAATTTTCAAAATCTTACTGATAACTACTGAACGGGGTTGGCAGCTCTGAACCCTACCCTCGAGCCATCCCCGTGGACTGGGGCATTTTAGCCTTTTTTCAAAAATTCATATAAAAATCCCCCAAAACACTAAAAATGTTAATTAAACTTAGTTTTAAACATTAATAAATAAAAAAAACTCATTTCTTACTGTGTTTCTTGGCCCTTTTTCAATAATTTGTAAAAATCCTTTGAAGGAAACACAACTGATTTTGAAGAAATCAAGAAGTCCTCACGATTCCTTATACACACTGTTCGTAACGTGATCACTCGTTTTTCTCTTCGTAATCACTCTCTTGGGTCTTTCAGGCACAAATACTCTTGTCTTCATCCAATTTATCACAGTAAATTTGCAAAACAATGTCATTTTTGTCTTTAGCGTGTAGTTTGAAGAGTAAATCTAGCATTTCTCAAGTGACCGACCACACGTGTATACTGGCTTCTAACTGCCGAAAACCAGTCATATTGACAGTTTAAACACAGTAAAAGGGAAGTAACTCGTGAAGAAATGATCCAGCTTTCGATTGCAAGAGTTCTTTCCCTTAACGGATTAGCAGATGAATTTTTATAGTTAATAACGCGCGTGCAAGGTGTACCTGCCAAACGGCTGTCATCTCTAACGGTAGTATGACAGGCTGGAGTTCCATCAGTCGGCATTGAGTTAAACATTATGGTCAGAAAAGCCTACTGTAGTCAAATTAAGACAGCACTATACCCAGACCTTAAAATGAGCTGGTTAAATGCTTATCTGTTGTCCAGGGAAATGGAATTGGCTTTGAATAGCACAAAGTTTGTGGTCAAGAAGGAGATGGTTCAAGTGAAGAGATACCAGAAAACTATCCATGGTGAGTAGCAGAAAACTGGCCAAAAAGACTGTAGGAGTTGATGGCATGGCCACTCATATCTCTTCTCTCAGAGAAGTTGTTACATCTGCTGCTGTTATGAACAAAAGTTCAGATGAAAGCTGATACAACCCAGCCCAGTCGAGAACTTTTTGAGTAAATGTGCCATGCACCTCAAGCATGACTGTAAAACAGTAAAGCAGTAAAACACAACCTGTTTCAAAGACTATACCAGATGGTCTGAGATGTGTAGACAAACATTACATCCTCTTTGCATGGTGTTTATGCTGTAGTATGTGTGTAGCAACTGTGAAACACTACAGTAAAATTTTATTTGCAGGTTTACGAGGGTACCTGACTATCCAGCATAATTTGCATTTCTGATCTGATGTCCAATAAATCTGCTTACCTGTGGCATATGTCGGTTTCAAATAACAGTGGATAACAGCAGTTATAGGCAAATAAAACGTACCACTTTTTTCTGTTTTTCTGATTAAAAAACATGTCTGGGAGTAACATAATCTCTTTTCAGTTGAAGAGTTTACACCATCTGTGATAGAGCCATCATTTGGCATTGGCCGGATTATGTATGCTATCTTTGAGCATAACTTCAAGACAAGAGAGGGTGATGAACAAAGAACGGTAAGTGGACGTATCATTAGCTTTCTCATTTTCACATTATCTTGTGGGATGAATGCTTTTATCTCCAAAGTTTTTCCAATACACTTCTGTAGTTCGGCTGGCCGTGCTTCTGACCACCTGTGCACTGTTACACTACATGTCAGAAATTAAATGTCTTACCGTTATCTACTTTCTTTGAAAGTTCTGGACACTGTTGGACCTTGTCCATAATCCATAATTTAAGGGTCGCCATATTGTGCCATCTGGTACCAGTGTGGTACTGACGAGAGGGGTAAGAGGATTTCTGAAAAGGTGTAAATGCCTAACGACTTTGTGGTCTTCAGATCAGCAATCTGATTGTTTCAGTATCTGAGCCTCCCACCCATCATTGCTCCCTACAAGTGCTCTGTGCTGCCGCTCAGTGCAAATCCAGAATTTAGCCCTTTCGTCAAAAACCTGTGTAAGTATGCATTCTTCTATAAAAATGGTCTGCTTGAATTGTGAACATATTTAGAACCACAAAACCTTAAAACCACAGAACCAATTGAAGCTATTTCTGCCATTTGCATGAATCATGTCTAAAGGGGATATATATATATAGGCTAAACATAACTAAGTCATGTCGCTGCCGACATAATGATTTTCTTTTAATCTTCCCCACACCCCTACTGCTTTTGCAGCTGCTGAGCTGAAAAGGTGTGATGTCTCTCACAAGGTGGATGACAGCAGTGGTTCCATAGGGCGGCGTTATGCACGCACAGATCAAATCGCTATCCCATATGGCATCACAGTTGACTTTGATACGCTCAAAGCTCCACACACAGCCACACTGCGTGAACGAGAAACAATGAAACAAATCCGTGTGCCTGTAAGTTTTATGGTGGCATTATGTTATCGTTACCTTTCTTATTGGTTTCCTTTTTTAAAAATTAGAATTATAAATGCTTTATTCTTGGAAAGTTAAGAGGGTTTTTTGGAAATTCAAGTGGGAAAGTTATTTGAAATTGTTTAGAGTTCAAAGGTTAAATGTTGTACTTTCAGAAAATGATATTTATTACAGATAGAGGAGCTGCCGCCTTTGGTCCGAGACTTATCTCAGAATCGCATAGCTTGGGAAGAGGCATTGGAGAAGTACCCACTGTTTGAACAACAAGAGGCTTCCAAGTGAAGTGGCTTTTGCTAGAGGTTCAGGGTTTAGTCACCATTTTCCTGGCTGAACTTAAATAGGAGTTGGGGGTATGGGGGGTGCTGGAGACTGTGCTGGAAGAGTAATCATGACACAGAGGGATGCCTATGGGTGAGAACTTGACGTGAAAGGACTTCATGAGATAAAAGACCACACTTAAGAAATTTTAACTTTTGCCTTTTGCTGAATGCCTTTTTTATCTGTTTCACTTTTTGCTCCCCCCCAAAAAGCTCCCCACCAACTTTCTATTCATTTGATGTTGACCTACATATGTTTATATACTTTCCATCAAGAGAAAATAGTAAATCTTAGTTCTTCATTTGTGAGACTGCAAAAAATGTGAATTAAAGTTCAATTTTTGCATTTGCTCAATTATACAAGAAAGAATGCATAACCTCCTGACTGCAGCTGGCATTTGGTGGTAGCAATGACTGCAATACAGAGGCTGTCTGGCCTTAACTGGCAGTGATACACTAAAGGGGATGCTACACAACAACAGAACAGCCATCAAGCATGGTAAAAAAATTGCCTCAAGTCATTGCGGCTTGTGGTGCTGTCATGTGGTATTCCTCAAAGTACAGTACTCGGACACCACTTTGTTACCACTTCACCATCTAGGACCTGCTCCTTATAACAAGTGATCCTTGGGCAGTTCACACCATTTGCAGTTTCAGTGTATCTGTTGCTGTCAGCAATGCATACCGTGTCTAGCTATTTTTTTATCTCACTGCTCATCTACCAACTCTCAAAATTAAACCCTCAACAACAGAGGGAAAAGATTTTCATTTTTGATGTGCTTCATTGTAATGAAGTGGGGGGACCTTCCTATTTTAAACAGCCGGCTTCACTCAGTGGCACAATAGCGTGGGTCTTAAGTGCTTAGAAATAGTTGAGTATGTGACTTAAGAGTTGCCACCTACACTGGGACAGCAATCTTCACTGGTTGCAGTCAAGAGGTTAATCCTGCAAGATTTACTAGAAAAATGGCTACAGCCCAGGCAGTTAAACTATGGGTTGGAAACAGAGACTCGGACACAGCCTACTGTTGTGGGTTGCAAACCACTGAAACCAGGGGCACTTTGGTCAAGCGGCCATGCATCCAATGGAAAAACATCGCTATATAGCACAGTCCAGCCAGCATGAGTTCTGATTCCCCGAGAAACTGGTTAACATGGCTCCATTCTGAGTTCAATCCCACCATGCTCCTATTTTGGTCTCAATTCGGCTTAGATGAGCTGGCTAACAACCAGTTTTTGTCTTGTCCGAAGACCTTGTGTGAACAAGACTACATGGTATTTACTAGTAACTATAGTAGAATGGCATCTGATATCAGGTCACGTTTTTCCATGAAATTGCGAGTTCTTAAATCTTTATTAATTTGAAAGTCATCTTCATGTTCTTTTCTTTGGAAGGGATGAATGTACAAGAAAAAAATATGAATAAATATCTTGTCGCATGGAGTTTTCCCCAGTTTTTTTGTATGCATGTTGAAGAACGGGGGGAGGCTTTTCACGCTTCATCCTGAGGGTACAAACTGCTACAGGTGCCAAAAGAATTTTAAAAAGAAAAAGACATGCACATTTGGAACATTCTTGCAGCCTTTGTGTCATGATGAACTATCAGAAAAATGTGTATCGTGACCATTCCATTAAGTCAATAGATGACAACAACTTCCCAACACATCAAAACAAATTTAAAGATAAATATTGATAAATTGTATATATGCACAAGAAGCACTACACCTTATCAAGCAACAACAAATTTCAACGCTTGCTCTATAATGGTATGTTAGATTTATTTCCAGAGGTTTGTGTTTGCACAAGGCACACAATTTGGCAAAATCACAATTAGGGTGAGTGGTCGGTAAAGGCTAGTGATGGAGATCTATGGTATCACAGAAGTGCAGAGACGGTGTTGGAGGAGAGAAGCTTGAAAGGACTGCATGAAGCAGTGCCTGTCAGGAATAAATTGGTTTATATACATATCTCAAATATCCCAATCTCCATAGGAAAATCCCAGCAAACATAACTTTTGCTAACATTTGTCTGCACAGGCTTGAAATGAAATGCCAACTTTCTGAAAAGTAAAGGTGTAAAAAAAAATGTGCACCCATACAACTTCTAAGGCATTATGGAAAATATTGCAGAAACATGCTGTCAGGAATGACCAAAAGGCTGGAAGTAAAAGGATCATTTAGAATTGTGCATGTGCTCAAATACAGTGAACACAAGTACATGTATATGAAGAGTATCTCAAAAACACGGGAACAAAAATGCTATAAAATGTCCAGAAGAAGATCATCCATATAACTTGATCAATTAATATGAAAATACGTTTAGAAGCACTGAAATATAGATTTATTTTCTGAGCTTGATCTGAAAAGTCAGTCAGCATTGGCTTGAGCCAATAAAGGCATGGCTATGTGTGAGATCTTTATGTCAAGTAAAAAAAATTTCTTTTAATATATTTTTTCTGGCATAAGAATAATCTGATTCACTCGGTAAGTCAACCAGAAATATTTTAAAAAACTGAAGCAGTCTACAGGTTAAGGAAGAAGTCTTTACGGGAAGGTATAGCTGATTTTTTTTTCCTATCGTTGTTCATCCTTATTCGAACAATGAACCCAGAACATCGGCATAAGACTTGAAAGGTGCTGATAGCAGGTATAGCTGAAAACCACAAAAATTGTAAAGTGTCAAATAAGCCAAGTAAAGGGGAGGAAATCTGGCTGGGGTAAGACAAGACGAGTCACTGCACACTGACAAAGTGGTGGTTCCAGAGATCGGTGTCGATGCTTTGAAGATGGCAAAAAAGGCTTCTGTATTAATGCACTTAATCTGTTTTTGTGATAAATGTCGAGTTAATCCACAATTCTTCCATGCAACTCCCAAAACTTGAAAGAGGGAAGAAAAAACAAGGAAACTGGATGGGTTTTGATGGGGAACAAAAGTGCACGAAAACTTTGTACATGAGTAACCAGAGTGTTGTCCATCAACTAACAACAAAAAGGTTCACGACACAGCTCTATGTGATATGCACAGAATCTTTCCTTAGAGCTTCATCAGTCAGCTATCTGTTGACTGCTTCCCCATCCCCGTGTGCTCAAGCGCACATACACCTACAATTCTCGGATGTCGTCAACACTTGCTGCAATGTGCCTCTCATAGTTCTGCCTAGCAAGATTGTTGACAACTGGACTTCTGTCCCCAAGATGGAACTGTTTCATCTATGATGATATAATTGCAGCACTTCCACAATTTATAGGATGGGGATAAATTATAGGATAAATTAATAATTTCTAGGATGGGGATAAATTATGGGATAGATTAATAATAATTTATAGGATGGGGATAAACTATAGGAAAAATTAATCATTTACAGGATGGGGATAAATTATGGGATGGATTAATAATAATTTATAGGATGGGGTAATGATCACTGAGAAAATCAGAGGTTATGTAAAAAATGAGAATTTCAGTCGAGTAGTTCGCTGTCAACAATAACTAAACTTACCACAGTTTTGCCTGCAAATTAGCAACCTAACACAAAATGCCAGCAAACTGTTGAAAACAAAACTGATTCTTGCTGAGCAGTCTGTGCACATTAGTTCAGGACATAACATATGGCAAGCATACATTCTTGTGACGAGAGTTGAGAAGGTGCCTCTAAAATAGTCACACCAAGCACAAAAAAACCATCTTAGTTTTTCACACATCAAGCAGGCAAGTCTCATCCAGTAGTGTTTTCAGTGCATACACCACAAAAATAATACAAGACATGGCAAAAGACAAAGAGCACAGCGCACTGATTCACTACTCGTTCTTTGACTTGACACTTTCTGGTTTGCTGGACAGGCTGCTGGAACTAGTCTGTGGCCATCGGCTGGTCTTCGACAACCGCCTCTTGCTGGTGTTGTCACCTGAGCTCATGTCTCGAACAACGATGTTGGGGATAATCGTTCTTTGGGAAGCTATCTTGCATGACGATGAAGGAGCAGACATGGCTCTTGTCGAGTAGCCTTGGCGTACACCTGATGGTTTGCCATAAAAGGATTTTTTTGGAGGGGTTAATGCTACAGCAATGTATATTGAAACTGATTACAGTCTTTTAGAAAAACGTTGGAACATAAAATTGCTTTTATGGATTTGAAACAGAATACCTTTCAAAGTCCCAGTAAAATATAAAGTTCTTACCTGACCTTGGATGTTGTGTTTGAACAGGGGGACCTCCGTTTATTTCCAAGCTGACAGTGGGGAGAAAAGAAAACTGCGGTAAATTCTACATCACATCAAAATTTTGCTGCATGTAATACACTACAAAGAAAATGAGACAGGTTTTCTAAAGGGTATAGGCCTGAATAGCCACTAATTTACTCTCCTCAACAGAGCTTCTGATAACACACCATCAGGGGGTAATTTATTCACACAAATTCAAGAGTGACAGATTTGCAGGTTGATACCTGCTTTTTTTTTTTTTTTACAAAATGACTTCCGGATTTCATGCTGGAGGGTCATTTGACTCTTGGTTTTAAATCATTCCAGCACTGCTCAGCCTGTAACCCCCCCCCCCCACCCCTATACTAACTGCACATGGTACACTCATCAGCAGATAGAACTCTAGAAGAATAACTAGATGTTGTTCACATGCTCTAAGAAATGTTACCAGCAGAGCACATCAATATGTAGCTGGGACAAGTGGAATACTTAATGCAAGAGAATAAGTAAAACGTCCTGCAAAATGTGAACTAGAACCCAGGAACCAATTATTTGTTTGGGGTGGATGTCATGGTTGTACTACACACTGTATTACTGAGAACGCAGACTTAAACTTAGGAAGTTTCTTGAGGGGTCCACACAAAGCCAGCCATTCTAAATGAGAAAAACTAATGAAGGCTACAAACCACTGAGATGGTAGTCCTATAAGCTTAGCTTGCTCAAAGTCATTGACAAAGTCTGGGCTGATCTGAGGATCAACACCGATGTTGTCCATTATCTTGTTATAGAGCCTTGGGGTGTTGCGGCAACTCGAGAACAGGATCCGTCCAGCCGTCTTGTTGAAAGTCAAGTAACCAAGTGTAACTGCTGCTGCACCGCGAACCTGGAAAAATTATATGCTTTCAGTGAACTGTTGTAGTGTAGGCTAACAAATCTGTGCATATTTTGCTTAGAAATGTGTCTGATAATACTTTCCGTTACCTTCGCTGGGATTTTTTTAAGGTGTTTCTTTACTCTGCATTTTGTTTCCACAAAAATCTGGGGATTCATGATGATTAGCACTTCACTATATGTCGAGACTTTTTGACAATAAAAGGATTATATACAAGGTTCTTCTGCACCTTTGCTTCTCCCATGTACCCAGTTTTAATACTGTTTGGGGGAGAGAGGAGTAGGGAGTAATTTTCACTCATGTGTTAGCAAGGCTGTCATTTCCGTACAGTAACTCATCAAGGACACATGCAGGAAGAAGGCCATATAAAAAAACTGACTGAAAGACAAAGAGAATGTCTAAAAGTCCCAAAGAACCTGTATTTTTAACTACCACGTCCAGCCCTGATAAGAAATACTTACGAGTTCCATAAGAGTTACATATGTACTCTCACCAAGTCATTCTGGGAGCCGAGGTGCCTCAGAAGAACGTCAATGGCGCCTGTAGAAATCATAGCGTCAGTGATGCCAGCACGGGTATGGGCCAGACTCGACAGAAGGCTGCAGGCAAGCACCACCACCTTATCATCTGGCGAATGCAGCTTATCCACAAGCACTGTGATGCCACGTGCAGTTAGCTCCACCTGATCCTGGTCCACAATGACGCGTGCTAAGACCACCACCTGACAAAGCAGGTACCGACATGAAGACATACAGCCACAAACTTAAAACTACCTTATTAGCATCAGCATGGTAGATAAGACACGGACTTGTATGTCACAGGTTGTGGCTTCGAAATCAGCGCTGGCAAGAATTATGTTCCAGAGTTAAACATTTTGCAGACCGTCATCGGTCATTCCCCATCCATTAAAGTGCCTCACTGCACTGACGATCTTCCTGCAGGAGTCAGTTTGGTTGATGATTCAGTGCATAGTTTAGGATTAGAACCCCATTCCATAGTGCAAAATCATTGCAAGGTGAAAGCAGTTTCCCTCTACAAACACCAGCCAGATAAGATGTATTTAAGGACACAGGACACCAAGCCATCAACAGGAGTTTGCTTCTTTGTAAATGCAACAATTATTTTGTGAGCTACTGTTTTTGTTCTTTAGGGGGATGCATGAATTGTTTTTTTAAATAATAAATTTCTACTTGTTTTAAATGGTTTCATAATTCTAGTGTTACAAAAGCTGTTAGCTTATGTGAGTGACCACCAAAAATAACAGATCATACTATAGGCAGAAACAACATAAATTCATGTTTTTAAAAAAATCTTACCTGGAAAGCAGCATAGCAGTGATGAAAGTCATCCTCTGAGTTTAAAAAAGGTTCAAAAACTGAGAACTTGATTCCTCCAGCTTCTCTAATGGCAAACTGCTTTGGTGTGTTGTTGAAAGCAAAGATAGTCAGCGCCATACCAGCATGTAGTCGAATTTCCTGTCAACAAAACATGGCCTAAAGCCAGTTGCCAGCCACTAAGACAAGATTGTCAGTTACAACTCTGTTGTTTTCAACTTCAATCGCTACTATAAAAAAGCAAAAGAAAATACAATACTTTTAGAATTTACAAACCCAAAATATGCATATCTTTCAGAGAAACTGAATGTATTTTAGAAATAAAGTTCAATCTTCTCTGTAGGATTTCCTCTCCAGCTAATCTCGAAACTCTGTAACATCTACCTGATTTTTGAAACTGCTCCCCTTACCTGATTTTTGGACTTCAACAGGTCTAGAAGGATGTCAAATTTGAAGCCTGGCTCCCCCATAAGTTTTTCCTGGTTCTCTTTGTTGCCAAGGACAACACAAGCCAAAGAGATTGCCACTTCCACTTTGACCTCTTCTGAAGGTGGGTTGAGCAGAATCTGCACCAAGATGGGAATACCTCCCTCTTCTGCTATGCGTCCTTGGGTCACCTTGTTATTGCGGTAGGCAACACCTTCTCATGCAACACATGGTGGAAAGAACTGGCTAAGACTGTACCAAGAGCTGAATATTCAAGTTACATTAACTATACATTTTTAACAGAACTCTCTGAAAAAGACAAGAACAATTTTTATTCTGCCCAAGACAAGCACTGTCTTTCTAAAAGACTTAATATATTTCCAACTTCTTGGGAACCTTGCAAGAATGACTTTTGAGCTGAGCACAATATTTCAAATGTCAAAATGCAGCCAGGCAGTATTATCTTCTATCTATTGGCTTCATTTCAACATGTCACAGGCGGTTAGAGACTGATCATTAAACTATGGAAAAAAGAGGAAGGGGGGAACCCTTAAGGAGATTAGATAATTTATAGGTTTAACAAACAGTCCGTTATATGCATGCTCTCACGGATGAGGATGGAAGCAAAAACACAGGAAGAAAACTGACCGACACACAGAATACCAAGGACTTTTATGACCATAAGGAGCACAGTGCTGGAGGTTTTTGGAGAACGCAGCAAGCGAACCAGCTGCTGAAAGGCATCTGCTGCAGCCAGCTTGTTTTGATTCTCCATGTTCTCACGACCAAGGGCAATGGCAGTCATGCAACCTGCAGACCAGCAACCTTACTGCATGTATGTGGACCAGTTGTTACCCATTGCTGTTGGTTACATATTCGGCAGCTTATCTCCCTTTACATCAACTTCAAATTTGCATGTATCCAATGCCGAAACATTATCACTAAGTTTTAATTTTTGACAATTGGCCACATACATCTGAATAACTGGTACAGATGTGCAGCTACATGCAAGTTATTTGTCTCCTTCCTGTTTAATTTATATAAACATCCATCCAGTTTAATGTTTCTAGAGGAGAAATATAAAACACTTGCAGGGATGGGCGAATTCTAAAACTTTCTCTCATCCTTCAGGCTGGCCACATACGATTTTTAATGGCCCTACAAGATTTCTAGTGGGCTTAATCTGTGGGACCACTGTATTTCCCCATCCCTGACTCAACTTGGCTTACCATTTTCTCCCTGACCTGTTTTACGCTGTTAATGGAACAGTCTCTACTGATTACTAGAAGTACTTTTGCCTGCAGATGGATAAACTCACCGACATACAGCAGCTTCTCGGTGGGTTCAAGCAGCATCTGTATGATGTGAGGGATGCCAATTCGCTGGGCAATGTACTTCTGCTGAGTCTGAGTGTGCCCGGCAAGTGCCCACAGAGCACAGGCTCCTTGTTCTCGAACTTCAGTGTAGATGTTCTGTGCAAACATCAGTGCACACACACATGTATTTTATGTGTGCTAGCATGTACATGACTATAAGAGTGCACATGCAGACTGCAAATATCACAAAAAATGTGTGCACCACACATCCCATCAACTTGACCAAAACTGCTCAATTAAAAGAGTCCCTTTGGAATTCTGACAGTGCTGGATATTAACAAATGCTTTCCTGCATGCACATATGCACATACATGCCTGCATACATGCATGCACACAGCCAACTGCACAGTCATGGGCAGGTTCAAGCTGAAGCTCATCTGGTTAAGAAAGGCCTTTAAGGATGCCGTACCTTCAGGAGACGTAGGAGAGCCTTGGGAGCATCCAGCTCCAGGCAGATGCACTGACTGTTGGGGTTGTTCTCAGCTAGCGCCTCCAAAGCACCAGCAGCCTTGACCTGCACAGTTGTGCTGCGACTGCTACGAATCAAATCCACCAGAGGCCTACAACAGATACATGTTCCTGTGAGATCCAGAACCACAGGATCCTGCAGGCAGCATGCAGGTATTTTTAGGTTTGTGTGCTCCCATGCATTGTCATGTTTAGTTCAACACTCTGCTCACACACTTATCACCTACCTACAAAAAATATGTAAAAAAAAGGTAATAAAGGTAAAAAAAAAGGTAATAGCAGAACCCCAGCACCTGCAGCCTACCTCCAAATACCTCCAATCTTACTTTATTATCGAATGATACAGGCTACATGGACTCCCTCAGTCCATGTGTTCGTTCAACATACGCAACGATAAAAATGACAACATACTTGGCAGCCCCTTCAGCCATAACAGCATTCTGATTTTCCTTGTGCCCTGAACACACTGCAGCAACGGCTGCGGCGCTGCCAGCTTGCAAATCTTCTGCAATTTAAAAAAGAGTTTGTGGAAATAAAAATTTCTCTGGCAAACTGCAACTCTCTTTCAGAGGACAAGTTCTAATAGGAGAATAATGTACCACCTTGTCACCCACATTTCATGCCTTAAGATGCACATTAGCTTTCAATATTTTCCAAAATAAACAAAAATTTGTTGCACTACAACAGGTTTGCTGTATTTGTCCACAGTTTCAGAACAATATACCAAACATTTATTAAATAAAGGCAAATCAAACAATCCTTCATCAAGCAAGCAAGCAAAAAAAAAAAACCCCTATTTTTGACAAATTTGCCACAAATCCAAATTTTGCAAAATTTCCTCCTCCCTACACTTAAATGTGTCTAACCATGTAAAGCTTTTGCATGTCGAAGAAGTTCTCCCTCGCAATGTGTCAGGATGCCACTTGCAACTACTCTCCACCTCTCAGTTGTTCCCTCATTTGTCAGAAACTACTTCACACAACATCTCATTTGTTCCCTCATTTGTCAGAAACTACTTCACACAAAATCTCATTTGTCAGAAACTACTTCACACAACATCTCAGTTGTTCCCTCATTTGTCAGAAACTACTTCACACAACATCTCATTTGTTCCCTCATTTGTCAGAAACTACTTCACACAACATCTCAGTTGTTCACCTGAAGTAATTGTCAGGAACTCCACCAGAGACTGCAGTGCACCACTGGCTGCGAGAGCACTCTGGTTGGTGGGGTTGTTGATGCACAACACGCGAATGGCATTGACTGCGTTTACCAAGACATCTTCAAGTTCTGAGTCCAGGAGAGCGACCAGGGGTTCTATGCCACCCTCTTGGGCTATTACTTCCTTTCAATTTAAAAACAAACAAATATTAAATATTTTCAACACATCGCTACCTTTTCATGCTGCCCTTCATGACTGAGCACTCAATACAGTGTAATAACAACAGTGTTAACAAATTGCTCATCTGATGTGTCAAGTATTATACGCTTCAATGATAAATTTACTTGATCATCCACAAGGTGAGCTCAATGGTTTCCCCCTTGCCACATTCCCCACCCCCAACACTCACATTGTTACACACTTTTTCTTCGAGGTCTACAAATAAATATTTGCCTTTTTAAAAGTTTCAGTCAAGCTCACCCTTGTATTTGCAGTATGAGCTCAACATTCAATGAATATAGATTGCTTCTGTCTAGAATGCAGAAGCAGATGAGCTCATAAGACTACTTAAATGCCTCCTCCCTTTAAGAAATTTTCTTCATCCCTAAAAACCCTCCCCCCAACTCACCTGATTTCCTTCAACACATGCCAGGTCAGACAAAATGATTGCAGCACGTGACTGGGTGTCATCTACAGACGACCCCAGCAGTTTGATAAGGATGGGGCTAGCACATGCTTTTGTCAAGGCCAGGCGGACCTCCTCGTTTTCTGAGATGTTGCAGATGACGGAAGCAGCTATTGACTGGAGCTCCTCATTGTCTATCTTCATCAGGTTCACCAGTGCCGGCACACCATCTGAAACAACAGTTTGTTGTAGAGGCTACAGTCTCAGGCAATCCACATCAGAAATCCATTCAGGCTCAAACATTTCTTTCTCTACACAGTCATCCTTGCCACATTTGCCCTGTTGTCCAGCTCTATGATGGCAACATTTTACTAAAGAAAGCTCTTGTTATCTGATGCTGGGGACAGCACAGTACAATAGTGCAAAAATGTCACCCATGTTGTAAGGATGGTCAGGTCATTTTCTCATCTGATCACCAAACAGCACAAGCCACTTATCTCTGACATGCTCAAATCCAGTGGTCTTGTTATTCCACAAACAGAACATTATATGGCGCCTGTGACCAGCGCTTCCATTGTAACTAGTATAGTGATATCCATGAAGGAATTTTGAAACAGGTGATTTTTGTGCAGGGGGTTAGGTGGGTGGATTGGAAAGACTGTTGCACACAGGAGCAGCTTTCCTGTAAAGACTGTCTCTGGAACTCTTTTGTTTATTACTCAGTTGGCGTCACCATCTCTTAGGCCAATGCTTTATCAAACCAATCCCGGTAAGTGGTATTGAAGGACAGTAAACAGGGCACTAACCTGCCTCGTGAATGGATTTCCAGTAATCAGGCTTGGATATGGACAGAACCTCAAGACATTTCACAGCACTGTCCTTTTTCTTTATGTCAGCATCCTTCAACATTTCTGAGACAGACAGTCAGATAGACGAACAGCAGCAAAACACACAACACATGTAAAGCTTTCTAAAACTTGTCCGTGTTTCATGAGACAGATGCATCACTTGCTACAATCTGTCTGAGGAAATTTAATTAAAAAAATCTTTGATTAAAAGCAACTGTCTACTCTGCAGGTACAGAAAGCAGATATCACTCTCTTCTCCATTTATGTAGCAGGGTTGTTTCGTGTCAACACACACACACACACACTTGCAGACTTCAGGAAACTGGCATGTGACAATTCCATGAGTGGTTCTGGGGAAATCTGAAAAATGGAAAGGTGGTGGCACACCAGGGGTGGAGGCGGAATGATTTTATACCAAACTGTCATCATCTGTGTGTTCAAATCATACCGACCAGACAATGACATATTAGAAATAACTTTACATTTTTTCTGTAACTAAGCATAAATTTCAGGAATGCTAAGTATCAGATGCTCATAAAAGCGAATTCTGGTATTACATTTTTCCTTAGAAACTCTACATAGCCCTAAAATTTAATTATGTCTGCTTGTGTACGTGCAGACTTTCATAGGACTCAACTGAAACAATGACCTGATAAGTGAGGTGCAAGTTTAAAAAAAAACCCCACTGAGAAGGCAGGCAGTAAAATATCAGATTCTCTGATCTACGTGCTCTTTTGATGGTCTGGATTCTTGCCATGGTCAAAAGGTCTCTTCTTGTTATTTGAATGGTACTTCAACTGGATGTTGCACACGTGACAAAAAACCATTCCCAGTATATTATTTTCAAACTCCACGTCTGATGTGAAATCTTTCACCGGTCTACTTCATTCAACCAGTCCCAGAGCAATTTATTTCTTATTCTGGCATTAATAACTTTAATAGAATCGCCTTCTTTCAGAAACGGCATTTTTGCATGTGGAATACAAAAGCCAGATAATGTAAGTCACTAGCTGGTCTACAATAGAAGAAGCAAAACACGGATGGATTTCTCCTTGAGCACTGGAGAGCACCAAATCAGAAACAGAACACCAACCACTTCACTACTGTTGCCTTATTTTTTGCGGAGACTTTTTTCCAAAGAACGGATTTTCCATCTTTGATTGAATTTTAAAAAACGGTTTTCCATCTAGAGACAGAAAACAATCACCCATGCAGTTCTATCATTTGGCACAAATTCAGCACTACTGAAATGGCAGCATGCTCCTTTAAAAAAAAACCCTATTCAGTGCATAAAATTTCATGATGTTAAAAACCATGAACATGTTCTGAGCACCCATAAACTCAGGTTTGAAATTACTTTATGGCATCTCAAACAAGTTCAGACTGGTGCTCACCAACAAGAATCTTCCAGACAGGGACGTCCCTGTGGTTCCAATCGATAAGGAATTCCAGGATGTTGGTGTGGAACCTCACAGTGGCAAGTGCCACCATACTGTTACCCTGGTTATCATACCGCCTGATGTCTGCCCCCAGGTAGGTTAAGCATTTCACGGCTTGCAGTGCTCCAGAGCTTGCAGCCAACAGCAGAGGTGTTGACTTTGTTCTGGCAAAAATATAAAAAATACATTACTGTTCTAGGCCAGTTTAACAATTTTAACAAATGTCTTCTTTCAAAATCTATCTGGACACACAAAATGCTATATGTATACGATTCTCTTTCACTAGGGAGGTATGCTCCCACACATAACGGGGTTCAAAATTTATCTTACTAAGGTAGATTAACACAGCAACAATTCATCTCTTTACCTGCACTAGGTAGACATCACCTGCTAACAATCTGCTTGTGTTCTAAAGAAGGTAGCTTCAACTTGCACCACACCAGAAATTCAAATTTACAGAACAGATTTTAAAGTTTTCAATTAAATGATGGCAGAAATCACATCCTAGATGACTGGTGGTTTGAAATTTTATACAGCAACACCATAATCTAAGAAATTAAATAAAGTGTGTATGCATATGTGTGTGTTCATGTGTGTGTCTGTGTGTGTGTGCATGTGAGTGACTGTGTGTGTGTGTGCATGCATGTGAGTGACTGTGTGTGTGTGTGTGCATGACACATATATGCATGTGTATGTGAGAAAGAGAAAAGCTATGTGTATGCATGCATGCATGGGTGTGTGTGTGTGTGGAGAGAGTTGTGTGCACGTGCATGCACATGTGTGTGTGTGTGTGGAGAGAGAGTTGTGTGCAAGTGCATGCACATGTGTGTGTGTGTGTGTGGAGAGAGAGTTGTGTGCAAGTGCATGCACATGTGTGTGTGTGTGGAGAGAGAGTTGTGTGCTTGTGCATGCACAGGTGTGTGTGTTGTGTGTGTGGAGAGAGTTGTGTGCACGTGCATGCACATGTGTGTGTGTGTGTGTGGAGAGAGAGTTGTGTGCAAGTGCATGCACATGTGTGTGTGTGTGTGGAGTGAGAGTTGAGTGTGTGTGTGTGGAGTGAGAGTTGTGTGTGTGTGTGTGTGGAGAGAGTTGTGTGCACGTGCATGCACATGTGCGTGTGTGTGGAGAGAGAGTTGTGTGCAGGTGCATGCACATGTGTGTACTCATTCTTAGTAGTGAGCTCCAGAAGGCCGAGGTTTTTTCGAATCAGAAGCCTGAGGATGGAGGGATGGTCAAAGAAAGCAGCATGGTGGATGGGTGCCCAGCCATCTTGGTCAGTGGCCAAAATGTTGGCATAATTGGCCAGCAGGCACGTTGCTGCCTCAAGTGATCCACAGCGAGCAGCCATGTGCAGTGCCGTTGGACCTGTGAGCAGTATTCCGTCATGCGTTAGAAGCAGGAGAGGGATGGAGAAAGAGTTACGTCAAAAGTACATGTTAATGCTCAAAAGATTTGGTCTGTATGCATATACTTGGATGTGTATGTGAATAAATCTGTGTGTAATTACAGAAATTATATTGTTATAGCATTTTGCACAATTCAAGGTATTAATTAAAAAGAGAGAATTAAAACCATTTTTAGCATCAAACAATAAAAGTGTTGTTGTAAAAATAGATTTACATGTACTAGATAAACAAAACTACTTTTTTATGTAAATCAGAAGCACATTTTATGCTGGCATGATTTGAATACCTCTACATGTTGATAGACGTATCACTGCTACATCTCTACAGCACAATGGAAAACAGCTTCGTTTATTCATCTTTGATATTCAAAGAATATTATCTGCCACTAAAATCCTTTTTAAAATGTACTCACTGAAAAAGAATTAATAAGAAGACAAGCACACAAAGGCATCACACTGAAAATTATTACTGTTGTGAAAGCTCTCATTAATGTGTGCACATGCATGTCCCATGGTACCTCACAAAGACATGGACACCTCATGTCTACAGCTCACTTCTGAAAGACTATTTAAACACAAGAAAGCTGACTGAGTTCTGACAGTATGCATACAGCTCTAACCTAGACTAGGAAATACAGTGTACAATGTACATACTGTCACAGCATCACTAGGGCACATGATGTATATTACCACACACACACCCAGAAAAAGAGAGAGAGAGGGAGACAGAGAGAGACAGAGAGAGGGAAAGAGGGAGGGTATATGCAATTAAAAGCTAATGTCTTGCAAATGGAAAGATATGCACCTCTCAGAGTTTGGGAACTGGTTCCTTGTAATGAACTAGATAGACCTATTTACAGTGTTCTTGAAAAGGATTTTGCACTCAGGTCTTGACCAGAACATAATAAAAAAACTGAGAAGCCCAGAGCAAACCACTTGACACATGGCTTAGGGCTGTCTACTGTACACAGCCCAGAAAAAGAGATTGCCAGCAGTGATAGGACATTTACAACCACACCACAGATCACCTAGCAACTCACAACAGACTGCTGTTGTCATTAGACTGTACCAAGAACAAAAGTAAAGATAAGGCGAATGGCTTTTTAGAGTGTGCACAGAAAATGGTACCACTCCATGCTTACTAGTCAAAATATACAAACATGCATTTCTGATACAAAAACTCATATACAGAGCCACTCATATGACAAAATCCACACAGATATGCATCACACATGCAATCTGGAAAGTGATGTACTGACACAATGAGAACATGCACAAACATATGTGCAGACCATAAAAAGGCGATATGTACATCAAACCCACAATGTGAGCAAACATATGTATTCTCCATTCTAATAATATCTGTTCCTTCCAGTTTTCCTGCATTCTCAATCAAACAGACTTTGCATTGAGCTGCACCACCTGTCTGTTTGTCCCCCTCTGGAATAAGGAGCAGGTTTGATTATATTTTGCATCTACCATACTGTACTTTTTCCTGTTTCTTCAATTATGCATATTAATTCTACCCCAGATGCCTGGTACACAAGCCTACCACTGCACATATTTTTTTCCCTTAGGCTAAGTACACGTATTTCAAAGATACACAATACTTCATTACAATATTATCCAAATATCTTTACACACAATTTTTAGGGCAAACACAAACAGCAAATCTTTATGTTTTTAATGCAAAATTACTTTTAGTACTCTTCTCCCTGTAGTTTGACATAATCATGTTGTGTCTAAACCAGTGGAACGATCAGTGGACTTAGCTGTGTCCCTTCACATTACATTCAAAGATGTTTAGAGAGCTACTCATGTGCTTTAACCCTCCATCCCCCCTCGGCTAGGAGGAGTGTATAGATTTTTACAAAAACATCTAGATGTAACAAACACATCATGGCGCAGTGTCCCATCTGGTGTATTGCAAGTTTGTGTTAATGGGAAAAAAGAAGACAACATATTTCTGTCACTTGTAGTATTCTGATAAAAGTGTCACTTGTAGTATTCTGATAAAAGTGTGTAAGCTTGTTCAGCTTGGGAAGTCCTGACTTTACTAGTGTTCCAGAACTGTCTTCAGCAGTCAGTAAGAACATGTTCAAAGTATTACCACAGACAGCAGTAATGCTATTTATGTCTATCACATGAGCTGGATTGCATGTAGTTGCATGTCTGTGGATTTCTCAGTTTTAGGGAACAGGTTAATTACATTTACAAAAATTGATGGGACTGGCAAAATGTTTCCAGCACAGGGGAAAATGTGGTTGTGAAAAACCTGGGTTTTATTCATGTGGTGGTAGGTGGTGGGATATGGTCCTACTAAAATGGAGCTGATCCAGAAAGGATAATGAAGAAACTGAAAATTAAAAACAGTTGTTTATCCTAATGACTAAAGAAGCATTCACCAATTTTAAACCTATTACATTGTTAAAATTGTGGTTGGCCATAGTCTGCATTGCACTTCAATAATTCAGTGATTAAAGGCTAGATATAACTCTCATGACTTTGTGAGCTAGAGAGGAAAGGGAAAATACTATTAAGCAATTTCAATAAACAAAAGATTATTTCAGTTCTACACTAAATATGCTGAATGATTCTCAGTGAGAAATAAGTGGACAGAGGGAAAAAAGGCTACATTCTGAAAATATCCAAATTACAATGTGGAGTAAGAATCCTAAATCAACATAGAAAAATTGGGAGTTAATGGATACAAATCATAATATGCAGTATCATCAGTATAAAGAAAGGCACCAAAAAAAACTGTTAGTAAAAGACGAATCTAAACAACAACACCCCTCCCCTCAACTTACTGTTACCTAAAGTTTATAGAAGTAATACAGGATAATTATTGCAGTAAACACTTAAAACTTATATGGAGTACAGCTCTAAATGTGGATGTTATATGATACACATACTTGAGAAAGATTATATACAGCCAAGACTCTACAACTGCTTTTTTCCCCTCTCTTGATTCCCAGCTTATGCTAACAGTGGATATGGCCTTGTCAAAATATCTTCAAGCAAATGAGGCAATTTATGCTTGTAATTGAACTAATCTTTGTGAGGTTGTGTTTATTAGAAAGGGTTACAAAACACTAGGCAATTAACCTGACAAAACTTTTATCAGTCACTGGTGACCAAGAAAAGATAACTGAACTTTGCCAAAGGCAAAATTAGTTGCCTAAGCAAGGAATAAGATTAGGTCACAATGTAGGCCCCTGACAGGTAAAATAAAGACCTATTTATTCTCTTACCAATCCGAAGATTCACTAAAAATAATCAAATTTATTGAAAATAAATCATGACAAATTTGTGTGTTTTGACGACCTTTCTAAGTGATACATTTAATCACAAAGCATGTAATTGAACTAGAATGCTCATTTACACATTGAATAACATGCACACGCCACACAGTACTTTACTCTTGCCAGCTTAGACCTACATGTCATCATATGTTTCCTGCAAGTTCTACGAAGCAGTGACTTATTGAAACTTATTCACGATCTAGCATGTGATAAAATATCAGCTTCAAGACCTGTTCTCAGCTACACATTGCTGTCTGTAAGATCTGCAACATCTGTTAAACACTTCATATGTAAAGTTTTATCAGCAAAGAAGCACATAAATTCGTTCACCTGTTGACATTATGCTGTTGCGTCGTACATTCACGTCCATAGATAGAACCAGCAGCAGACCAATCAGATGGGGTCGATTGTTAATGGCTGCATAATGAATGTAGGACAGACCCCAGTCATCCTGCTTCCCAAGCCGTGACCCTTGTAGCCTGCGACTTTGGGCCTGGAATATGGCCACCATTCCACGCTGTGCTGCCGCTTTCAGTCCATACACCGGTGTCTGGAGTAACAGGAAAAGCAGAAGGTAAATCAGCTTTGAGTAAACAATAAGATCACATTTCATCATAATATGGTAGCATACTAGCATTGTCCGTTTTTCAAGCACGAGATGCCTGGAAAGTTGATGAGATGACTGCAAGACAGTGAAATCCCCAGAAACATGAGCAAGTGTTCATCGTTCATAGTAGTGGGTGAGATGAGTGTTCTAAGCGGGATAAAACAGGTTCTTACAAAAGTGAATCTAATCATCCAACACACTATTACTGTTAGTGGATAATTTTCAACACCATTTTAAATATACCTTGTACTTCAGGGCTTTTCTGTGTCCAAAGTGTTTTCTAAAATGCTCCAAAATATTTTCATCAGGAACTGGTAGCTTCTTTGGTTTCAACTTGGCCATCTCGTCATGGAATACTCGCACCCACAGTGGCTTATGTGGGACAGAGCCATAGTACTGCTCAAACTCAACCAACACACCAAGGTACCTAGCATCAAAATCAGAGAACACTGAATAACTCTCTAAGAAATGACTCTATTCTCATGTCACAGATTATTATTTTAGAATAGCATTGTTGGGCCCATGCTGGAAACTGAATGAACTGTGGATGTGGCATAAGCAAGGTAGTGGAAACAGTGCTATTCCAACACTGAGCATTCAGCATTTTGCACACAGTGCAATAGCACAAACTGCCGCGCATCCATTCAGGGTCATGGCAGAATCTGGACACACACACACACACACAGTTTATTTGATATGATGACAGACTATCTGTGCCAAAAGGCAAAGTATTGCTGTGGAACCAAGTGTTATAATGGACCACATGGTCTTAATATGGCACGATTTTTGCTACAGTGAAACCTGCAGCAATATGGAAGATCTCCTGAACTATGAAGACTGTTCACCTGGTCCCATTAATGGCGTAGACAGGAATCTTGCAGCACTCCTGCAAAATCACTTCATGATCCAGTATTTTATTGACATATGCAGCTGACTGCATGCAGATCTGGTCATACATTTCAGCAAAACCTTCCTGCTCTTCTAGAAGAGGGTCTGTTTCAAGATCAAAGCTGATACCTGCACAGTGTAAAAAGAATTTAAGTTGACTGTCAGGAATAATGGTCAAAAAATGCATATTTCTATGGTCCTGTAAAATGCCTTGAAATCAGATTGCATGTTTGGGAACAGAACACCAGGGTGTGCACAAAACTGGAAACCAACATTTGACAACAATCAAATCTGGAAATGGTTGCAAGCGAACAGGCACAAATGGGAGAAAAACATGTACCTGACATTCACCTGATGTGATTGTCATGACAGTTTTTTAAAAAAAACCCAAAAGACTCCCAAATGGTTCCAGTGTGCACAAAGCAAAAACGAAATTGTGTGCGTTACCAGAACTAAACTGTTAGAACCTGAAAAATCTGGATGCTCATTGTTGAATTCAGAAAAATCACAGCTCATTTCCAGAAAATAACTTCCCTGGTAATGCAATTCAGTAATTTTTCTGCATTACACATTTCTGGAAAGTCACTTTTCTCACTTCCAAAATTTTGGAAATGAAAAATATTATGGAAGGATTTTAACTCCTGGAACACTGTTCACATGACTAAAAGACAGTCACCTCCATGAAGATGAAAGTACTGATCTCCAAACATAAAGTTCTTGCATTTGAAGTCAGGGCCCAAGATCAAAGGTGGTAGTTCCCTTTCTGTTCGGGTATCATCACCTGAGGAAAAACAAGTGTACCAATTCTTTCTCAATTCTCTTTCTCTCCACCCCACTCTCACACCCTGATACCCTGACACTCTCACACCGACACTCCCATACCCTGACACTCCCACACCCTGACACTCTCATGGTTAGAATCTCCTTATGCCTTCGATCCCTCTCTTCCAGTTTCCCTTCTCGCCATTTAGATCATAACATATCCTGTTTGTAAGGTTTGGCATGCATGTGCCCACCTGGTTGAGGTGACAGGAGACGTGAAAGATCAGGAATCTTCATGCGTTTTCGCATCGCTAGCAGGAATGGAATGGCGAAGCTTATGAACTTGAGGAGCGCCAGCTGGTGCCTGATCTCTAATTTGCGACTCAGGTTCTCCTGGATAACTTCTTCGTGCATCTGAAGTCTTGTCTGCACTCAAAATGATGGTGATGTAGACTTCAATTCACAATGAGGGTGACATAGACTTCAGCTCACAATGATGGTGGTGGTATGGATTTCAACTCACAATGATGGTGGTGGTATGGATTTCAACTCACAATGATGGTATTAAGGACCAACTCACAATGACAGTGGTTTGGACTTCAAACTGACAATTACTGCATGAAGTCTGTTTTCAGCCCCTAACACTCCCCCACTCAAAAACTGAATTCCATTTTCAGCACAAATGATTACTGCCTTTCTCTCATATCTCTTGAGAAAAGATGAATCTCCTCCTCTGGTTCTTCTTAATAATAACTGGAACTAACACAAGTAACAGGCTGATTAGCGTAAAGAAAGAATAATATTTAGTTACATTTAGTACGAAGGTCCTTTCCAGCCCAAAGGCAGGCTAGGGCACTTTTAAATAAAGTGTCTTCTTTACAACTTACCTTCAATCGCTCATAGTCTGTGGGGTCTATACGATCGTCCAGCAAGCGCACCACACTGTTCACACTGAAATCTGCATTGATCACAAACAAGTCCTTGTAGTATATGATGGTATGCTGAAAGAAGGTCATATGCATGCTGAGGTCATCCACGTATGACATGAAGAATTTTCTCTCTTCTTGCAGCTCGTTGTCTCCAGGATGCTCTGTCGGCAGTCTATTGTAGATATCAGTAAAGTCAGGATCCTTGGTAATGTCATACAGTCCTGTGGGGAGACAGGCAGGATTTAAGGGAATGGGAGAAAACACTGGTAAATGAAGTACTGCAAGCACTTGATTTTCTTCACTAATAATTTTGTCAGCTGACAGTCCAGACATCTTCTGAAACTGTTAGAAACACCACTGTGGGGAAAAACTTACCACCACCACCCCTCCACCTGTGCTAAGAGAGAAACAATCCACATCAATTTAGCATCTGAGAAATATCATGGACACCATGTTGTTTATCCACTGCACTGTCATAACCAGGTGGAAACTAAAGATGATTTTAGCATTGTCATGGTGACCACATATCTCTTACAAACTATATATGGCTTAGTTTTAAATTTCACACACTTTTTATTACCAGATGTTCTTCATGAGGTATCTGACTCTCTCGCCCTCTCACATGAGCAATTCACAGTGAGTGACACACACAGACATTCAACACCGTACCTGCACTTGTAAACTCTGTCAGTAATGGTTTCTTTGTTTCTGGCTTTCCATTCTGGTTAACATCCAAGTTAGAACGCCACCGCTCCGAAAATTTTGTTCGCTTGTCCTTGGGCATGTAGGCTCCATGCCAAAGACATTTCATCATGTAGTCAACATTCGCGAGGATCTGACCAACACGAGTGTCATTGTAAGCTGGTGGCAACTGACAAGATGTGCTCTGGTCATAGTTTGCTTCAAGGCTGATTACAGGTATCTGATTCAGGACATAAATGCCATAGGTCAGTTCTCGCACTATTTGGTGCAGCTCTCGATAATCAAGAGGAGGGATGTCAGGATCTTCTGGTAAAAGCAATACAGTGGAGTTGGACTGGACTAGGTTTATACCGCTGCAAAAAAAAAAAAAAATCATGATACATGCAGTGAATACAGTGAAATTGGATGGACCTAGGTTCATAGTACATGTACTGCATATTGAATGCAGGGAGAAAGACAGATATAACAAAGACTGCCCAATGAAATCTTTGTGCAGGTCTGCCTATAAGGTCTGCCCATCCAGGATATATCACAACCACTTGTCTAATTCTCCTTTCTTTTATGTGCATGGATATACAACATACATATAAATATAGTTCATGTGTATGAAGAAAAAGCCAACTTTAACAATGAGCAGAAAAATCTCTCTTGCTCACCTGATAAACCGTTAAGCTTCTGATTGGATGGTACCACTTCTGATGACACCTCTTAAATTCAATCTCCATGACCATCAAAAGCATTTGTGAAAAGATGCCCTGGGTTTTTTGTGGGGGTGAAGGTGGGGTGTGGTGAGTTAAAAAGGGGGAAGATCTGAGGACTGTACAGCTTAGCGCCATCACATCTCCAAAACATAAACTTTAGCAACACTAGTGTTAAAATTTACCTGTTCCTCTTCAAACAGAGTTTCCCACCAGCTGAAAGTAAAGGTTGATATGACATTTCATTTTTCTTTCCTGGTTTGCTGTTTGTGAAAAAAAAACTTAAAAAAAAAAAACAAAACCATGAACACACCTTATAAGCCCAACAGGTGGGTCAGTTGGTAGTCGAAAATCTTCGTTACTGAGCATCCAGTGTGTCATGGACTGTGCAAGCAGCTCCTGGCAGTCATAGCGGTCAAATTTTTCAAAGTACGTCACTGCATTGCGTGTCAGTATAGACTGTTGGTGAGCTTCATCTGGGGTTCCATGATCCGCACTCATGGTTGCCGTTTTAAATAGGTACAGCTTCAGACTCTAGTTCAACCCAGTAAGTACCTATAGGATTTCACAAATAAAATGATTTTCAACAACCCATACAACCTATGCTAAAACTTAGAAAAAATCTTCTGGATTATGAATCTTTGTTTCATCCAATACTTGGCTGAAATTTTTTTTAACTATTATAGTTCTTTGAATACACTTTTGCTTTAAAAGTCCTGTGTTTTCCACTGTTAGCTATATCTGTGTAAAGGCATGTATAGTCTGGGATTTATAGAAGAACTTCTTAGAACACTGCATTATAGAGACAGTGCACCCAGCCACTGTTCTGTTAAAGAAGAATTTTTAAAAATTCACAGAAAGGGTCAATTCTGTGCATGCAAAAAATTAAGTCTGCTCGAAGACAGATACATATCTTGCAGTAGCCTTCAAGAAATAAAAAGACCCCTTTCTGAAACATACCCGGATTGTGAATGTTTCTGCTGCCAGCATTAACATCTTTAAAAACAGAATTGACAGCAATTATAAAGACAATACATATATATTTACATACATGCCTCGTCTGATGGTCACTGCCTGCAAGAGCAGTTTGAAAAAAAACCCCAGTACATAAGACACTATCATAAGATCGCAAATATGTATTTATAGTTAGGATACGTAGCCAGATCGATCAAAAGATCAGAGGCTTAGTTTATGAAGTAATCTGAAACGTCTTCGTCTTCTTCGATCGGATATTTTAGTCCCCTACCCTTTTGTGGCATGGATCGTCGCGATCCTTTATAACGATAAATTTACACGACCTCAAGTGCTGAGCAACCTTCCCCTAAAGCTTACTTCATAATCTGTGAAACAACGTGAGCATATGAAGTATGATACCTTGAAACTAACTTTGATATTTGTAATATTCTAAAACTCAAACCGACAGTATCAGTATTAAATTTAATTAATTCTGGCAACTGCGTTTATCTTCTGCAATGGAAAAAGTCTAGAATCTAAAATTAATATTCTAACAGGTAATTTACTGCAAGTAAATAACCACACTAATGTAAGCATAAGCCCCTTAAATCTGCGGTTTCTTCTTGCCTGCTAGCGGCTTGTTTTCTCGGGCGCTTTCGAGCCCTCATTCAATTCGAAGGCGTCCATAGTTTCCAACCGCAACCAATGGCTGCCATTGATTAGAAAGATTTAGTGATTTGCCCTTTCTTCAGAAATTGGTAAATAAAATCAAATCCCATAGTATTTCTTCAAATAATAAAGACCACATGAAACATTCGCCATAGTGAAAGCTTATTTATGACTGTTTCCTTCGCGAAAACATGATGATAACGTTAAAGGAACATGTCTCCCATGCAATTTATATAACACAAAACGCAATTGGGTAAATCAGAATGCCGCCTTATTGCATGAAATTTAACTGTGGCGGCTGGTTATTCTCGGCGTTCGTATGAATAAGTTTTTGCATTGGTCAGAACAATGTAATCCTCTTAGGACATTTTGAGGTCAGGAAGAATGACAGTAATTTCGCAAGGACTCCAACTCTCCAATGACAAAGACTTTGGTTCGGTATTAACGCCATTAGGGGATGAACTTGAAGTTTTTCAAGTTTCATGCAATACTAGCTTCGGGCTATCCTAGAGACCGTGATTGTCCCTTCTGTCTTACAGTAGTGGTCATGTGGCTTGCAGTTGCAGAGGCAATATATCAGCGATACTTCCAGATCCAGCCGGGCTCCATAACATAACTTCAAAACTTGGATGCAGGTCATGGCGATGTTAAATTGAGCCAGGGTCTGTGCGCCAAACTTTGCTTTTTGTCTTGTAAGATCAGAGCCACCAAGATGATTAGACTACCTTAACAGTCTTGGTGAGAAGAGAAAAGGGGTTTCGAACTCGCCAACTGGCAAGGCAATGGACTATCCCTGCACGACACAGTATGTTGAAGACAGCTCTTGGAAGAACCGCGAAGACAAGCTACCAGAGGTCAGACAAAAGGAAAGTACGTAGAGTTAACGCCTCAGACTATGAGCAGCATAGGAGAGCTTGCCTCAGCATTTCTTGATCAGAACACAGAAGGCCTATCAGACCTGACATTTTGAATGAGGAAGACTTGGTGGGTCAAAATGTTTTCCATCTGTTGTATGACAGTGACCCAGACACAGATGTACTATGGGGAGATTAAAAATCTAAAGAAGGATCATCCTGCATAAGCCTACCAGTACTAGAAGCCTGACAAGGAGTCCTATGACATGTTAACTGACTTTGGGATGAGCAAGTTCTAACTAGTAGTGGATGTTGATTTGAGGACTAGCAAGCATCAGTGTAGCAGTTTGCTTCTGAACAATAGCATCTTTTGTTAATGGGGATTGTAATCGTTACTAGCATACTGAGCTGTTGATAGCAATCCATCCCCATGTCACTGTCTCTGTCAACTGAATTAACTATTCTTCTTTGCCAGTGACATTTTGTATACATGTATTCGTTTAGTCCTTTCTCCGCGTGGAGAGGAGGGGCTCAACAGTTGTTGTCCACTTCCTGCACTCTCCAGCAATCCTTTTTCTTCCCACATATATGAAACTGTATCATGTAAATACTAATAGTTATTTTTATCTGATTAAATGTTGCTCTTTTTTTCATATTATTCATTTGCCCCTTGATCACTTTTGAAAATGTTTTCAATGATACTCGTGTACGCAGGTATTTATCTCAGGCATGTAAATAATTGAGGTTTAATCATCAGTGGATGAAATGCTTTATTTCCCCAGTTTTTTTTGTTTAAAGAGATGTATTTTTATTCTACTCATGCATTAAACTTAAAGTGCTTGCTTGACGCAACCCATTCCCAAGCCTGGATGACTGTAGGAGAAAAGACAGGGGTGGTTGATACCCTTCTCTGTCGGAGACATTCAGAACATCTCGGCTGTGGAAAAATATTTGCATGCATTTCTTTTGGAGTTTTTACGCGTCAGGGAAAACTGGAAAGTCAGTGAAAATCAAAAGAGTGTTTTCCAGTCACTGGAAAGTCAGGGAATTTCAATATTTCGTTAAAAGTCATGGAAAGTCAGGGAATAAGCGACATTCGGAAATAGAGAGTTACTATTCAATGTTCTATTGAATTTTCTTGCTTTTTGCTTTATCTGGTCTCGGGTCCTTGGTCAACTACAAAACATTTTTTAAAAATATGCATGACTGAAACTTATGTTATTTATCTTTTAAATTCATGTTTCATTTATGGCTTCATATGTTTAATCTTCTGGTACTCCATTCACAATTTATCAGTTTTTCATGTACATGGCATCTTCATTTTCTGAGTTTTAGCTTTCCATTGATATCCTCCTTTTTTAAATTTGATGAAGATTTGTTGAAATTATGAGTGTTTAATGCTGAAAAATACTGTAGAAGGGACAATTGTTAAGATTGTCATGAACAAATCAAGACAAAATTAAATCAATGGAAACAATCATCACTTTGTTTTGGCCTATTTTCGAATGTGTCACATACCTACCACTAGTACAAGGACACATCTCAGTAATTTGTTGTTTCCTTGTTAATGTTACCATGTCATACTTCAAGCAGCAGTCACCTGATTTTTTTTAAATGTGTGGCTTTCTGTTTTCTTCCATGTTTGCTGCTATTCCTCATCCTGACAGACACAGGATCAACACTAGCCAAGCACTTTAGTAAATGATTCTATCAGTGCACTTGATGATTGCTGAATGACTGATTAGGAAGCAACTATGAATCCACCTTTTAACCAACAAACAGGTTGCAAAAAGGTACCCCATAGGTGTGGCTAGCTGCAGTCCATATTCCTATAGTGTGCCTGGCCAGGATCTTCAAGCTTCTTTATGTTGTCTGCTATGCTTTGTGTCTGCGTTTGTTAGAGAGAGAACTGCAACGACAACCCAAAAAAGTTGCTGAACTCCATCCTTCCCCAAATCCTAGCTTAAAATACCAACCCGAATTCTAAGTAACTCGATGCACAAAAATCAAACCTAACACTGGTGCTACCCTGCTGCCTGTTGCCCAAAGCCCAACACTAATCAGCCCTAAAACCCAACAGAAATGGCAAGGGTGGTGGAACTCCTAATGGAGGAATCACGCTGCTTGGCAAAGCTATTTAGGAGTCAGGATAAATACATATGTCTTCTGCTGTAGGTATACACAACCGCGTTGCATTGTCCTTTCATGAAATGACTACAATCTGTACATTTCAATGGTGTAATAGTTGTCATTTTGTGCATGTTTCACCCCAAAGATGAGTACATCTATGTAGCATTTGCTCTGAGACTACAACAAAGTAAAAGCTTGTGTGTCTTACTATGTTTCCCAGACATTTCTCTTGCTGCAATAGAAACCATCTCATACAGTGTTTGTCATAGAAGAGAGATTATGCATGAGTGGAAGTTAAGGGGTGATACCACAGGGTTGATTTTCTCATTCTTAGAAAATGCAAAATACACCAGTGAAAAAGTTTTTTTTTTCTATTTTGAATTGGAGAATAATCCACACGAGTTACCAAACATCGCACAACAAGACAAACTTATTAACCCTCACACACAAAATATGGCTTTGTTAATCCATGCATATGAATCTCTTTAAGATACTTTTTCGCTGTCTGAAATATTACATTTGAAGGACAATGGCTGTCGGTTTCACAACTGTCCTGTATATTACTTTTGGTAGACTGTAATACTGCATGTATATGTACATTATGCAGCTTTCATTTTTGGAGGGGTTACTCTTGCAGCATCTTATTCTTAATTACAAATTATATGGCAGGACCAAATAATGACAATGTGTATATAATTTTTACGTGTAGATTTCAGACCACCACCATGATCTATGAAATTGAAAGGATGTTTTATTAGTTTTAACAAATAGTCTGACACACAAACAACAGTCCCTTTGAGAACAAAAGAATCTATTGATAAAGGTATGAAACACCCAGAATATTTACTTGAAACTGGATAAATTAACTTATACTGAGCCTTACAAGAGCTTTCCAGGTAAAATATTTATGCATTAACAATTTTTGCACCAGCCAGAATGACGCAACAAACAGGACAACATGAAGTCAGCTCTTCTCACTGTCCATAGGATCTCGCATAATGCTGGAATTTGTAATTCATCCAGTCACTGTGTATATCATCTTTTCCATGTTTCAGGAACTACAGAGTTCAGAACTCAAATCCCAGCTGCTGACCATGCATCTTTGTGACGTAGAGGAAGTTATGCCACACCTGGTGCTCAGCTACTTCAGGGAATTTTTCCTGCAATGTTGAGAAATAGTTACTGATAAATGTACAACCAACATATAATTTAGCAATACAGTAAATAGTGTAGCTTTAGAGTCCTTTTTTCAAGAGCAGCCAAATCCATGTTTTCAGCTTTTTATATGTAGCTGGGTGGTGATTACATAACCCCCAGGCCCCCTGAACTCCCCTAGCCGGCATAGCGTGGGAAGTTGCATCATGCGCCTTACTGGTCGTCTGTTACTTAAGAGTGAAACAAATGGTATCTGTGTCTGTTGTCCCCCGACCCAAGGTGGCTAGGGAAGGGCCAAGGAGTCACTGTCCGAAGCTGCCATAACCCTTAGACGTAATCGAGGTGCGGCCAGGGAAGGGTAGGGCCACTTAGAAAGAGAGGGGTGGTCAGGGCCGGGCAGACCGAGCATCTCAGCGGGAGGCGAGGGCGAAAGGTCAGTGACAATGTACGAGGAGCGTGGTTAAAAGAGCAGAGGAAAAGTAGACATTTAGTTCAGTTAAGATTGTGAGCTTGGAGAGTTCATTCGGGATTCATTCAGAGTGAGAGCTTCCAGTTAGTCACTTGAGCAAGGATTTTAGTAGCTGTGCTCTCACAGTGACGGGAGAAGAAATAAAGTACATGTAGATGTGAAGATGACTTCTTGCTGTGTCCAGAGTGGAGGGATGCCAGAGCCATTGCCACAACTGCAATAAGTAACTAAACCCGCTACTGCTCAACCCTGTTACATATATAGGCTCCATGATTTGCACCAACCAGATTATATGCTATTTCAAGCAAAAGACTTACTTTATCCCATCTAACCCAAATAAGTTATTCCCCCCTCCCCGGAACAACTGTCACTGTTATATTTCTACATGACAATCCATGTTTTGAAAATTACAAGCAGGTCAGTCTCTTCAAACCACACAATCTCTATAGTAAATACAGTAAAGCCTCTCAGACACGACTTTGAAAAAACAGCCCAAATCAGGTCTTATAATGGAGGGGTCTTATAAGGGAGGACTAGTTGCACTGAACAATTAGTATATGTAGGTACATGTACCATGATGGATGGGGTGAGAAATAAATACAACTGCATGTATGTTATGGCAGCCAACAGCAACAGGTTTTGAAATTGTTTTTTTACCACTGAACTACACTTTTTTTTTTTTACTGAACTACCGCTTTTACACATTAAAATAATTTTTTCACATCTCAGTTACTGAGATCACAGTTTAGTGAGGTGCAGCTCTCTACCCGCTACCTACCCCTTGCAACTCGCACAGTTTACATTGGGTTAAACATCAAGATCCCCAGATCAAATTAACTAGTTGTGGATCTCACTGTAAATCACAGATCTCCAAGACTGGCATATGTTGCGTAGTGTTATATTTCTCACAACAAAGAAGTGATACCTGATCCCGGCAGGCCAGGGGGCCTACACATGCAATGGGTAAAGACTGGTCGCCTGTGGCTAACTTAGTTTTCACCAGGCTAGAAAGTGTGAACGAGACCCAACGGGGTCTACTCGACCTTGCAATTACTGAATGTGGTGAATCAGCCAAAACAAAGGCTTAAAAATAGAATACGAAATAATATTTTCATGAATGGATTACAGCAAACTCTGTGATATAAACTGGCATACTGTGAAATGTCGAAAAGACATGCAAGTTGAAGTCGTATATTGTACAAAATCGTCAATTCCTTCAGCCAGTTAGGCATAAAGTCGTAAATGGATGTGAGATGCAATATTTATTGCCGACTGCTCTTTGTTGCTTCTTTGTTAGGAGCACTTTCAAAACTTTTTTTGCGGTTTTCAGGGTATTGGAGGTCAAAATTTCTCGTTTCTCAGAGAACATCTTTGTAAAAAGAAGTCTGCTTACCTTTTTCCGCTCGACCAGGGAAAGTCATATACTGTGCAAAACTGGCCACTTTAGTCAGTCGATGGTCAGGTTAAGGAGGGAGTCGCAAATGGGAGGTAGTTTATATGGTAAATGGTCGCCATCAAAAAGTTTTGGGTCATATGCTGAAGGAAGTCTTATATGGGAAGGTCATATTTGGGAGGTTTTCCTGTATATCATTGTCTTGATAAGCCGAATTTCTTTAAAGTCCCAACAAAGCTGGTGGAGGGAACATTTTCCTGCTATCCAGGCCATGCACCAAATCTACTGCAGCTAAGTCTTTTTCTTTTTCGTTTTTTTTGTGTCGTCCTGATAAAGGGGAAGTGCCCTGAAACATGTAGATTGTCTTCGTCTTTGTCCTGTTCCAGCTTGGTCCAGTTCTCGTTTTAAATTTAAAGCTGGTGGGACCGAAACTTAATTTTCATTCAATAAAAAGAAACTGGGTGTGAATAAGACTTCATTCCATTTCTGTTCTTCTCTTTAAATGAAACTGCTCTAATTTTTAAAAAAAATTCATACCAAAACACAATTCCTTAGATTTCGCAGCTGCCTGAATGCTTCCCCCTTATCTTCGGCCCAGGTCTGCACAAGATCTGATGACTGGAGCAAATGTGTTGCCACCAGCACAACAGTAAAAGCCTCCTTCTGTTCACCATCAGCTGGAAGAACCACCACATCTCTTAACCATTTTTCAAAAGAATTGCTTTTCAGGAAGCATGAAACCTACTGTGTCTGACTTGCAATTATATTTTGGTAAGTAGTGCAAATACCTCACTGTCATTGCAGTAAGCAAAACAAAAAAAAAAAAAAAGAAAAAAAGAAAAACCAATCCCCTCAGAGTATTAAGTATGATGGCTTTAGAGAAATTATTTAATCTAAAAAAAATTGAAACTAGATGGTATTGCACACCTCTCTTACAATAGCATTTATCATGCAATTTTCTTTCCCATCATTGCCAGAATATCGTCTAAAATGCAAGATCTGACATTAGGCAGCTAAACTCACCTTTAATAAGATCAATCATCTGCTGACACATCTGCACAACTATTCTGAGAGACTGAGCAGCCAGCTTCACTGCTTCCTCTCCAAGCATTCCGATGACCTTGCTGTCGATACCATCAGCTACTTTCTTCTCAGATGTCTCCATGGCAACCATGTCATAAACAATGGATAGGCACAGTCTAGAAATGTCTGGTAGACATCGCTTCAGGGTGGATACTGCTTCTACCGCAGCTCGCTCATTGTCGCTTTGTTTGGGATTGAGAGAGAGATAACAGTCTCTGTGAATCAAACTGCCATGGGTTGGCACTCTCTGTAGCATTTCAATCCAGTGCCGAAGAATTCCGAACACCATGCAGACATTCATGGTATTGTAACATTGCTGCAAAATGAATGTATGAAGTGTCAAGTCCTGAAGTGATTACATGCGAAATCCATATGAAGTGGAGCAGGAATGACCTTTTCACAAGATGCACAATTGAAAGTGAGGATCCAGCCCACAGTGGATTCTTTCATAAATTGGTAAATAACTCGACCACAGCTGATTTAACATTGACAAAAGGAATAAGGGAAAGACCTGATGAGAGACCAAAATCAATGACAGTTGCCTAAAGGTTAGGACTACTCCCCCTGCCACCCCCAAACAAACTACATTTGTACATAAAAAATTTTAACAACCCACAAAAAGCAGACATTTTGTTACTTACTATAACTTTTGTGCACCATATGTGTGCCATAACACCAAACAGCAGCAGTGGATTGAGGTAGCCCCGGAAGGCCACTTTACAGCACTGGGAAAGAAACATCACATCTGTAGGAAACTGCTTCAGTAGAATGATGCTAGTATCTAAATACAAACAGTAGATGCATGTACTACTTGAGACTCCTTTTCAGTGAAAGTTGTCTAAACTTGCTTTTTAGTCTGTAGCTGGCAGGAGAACTAGACTAATTATTCCCGACGTATTCCGTATGTACCTCTATGAGCTGTGCATGTCGTAGTAGTTCATTCAGCTGACAGTCCCAAACAATGTGAACCAAAGTGGAGGCAGGGTGGGGGTGATCATTTTGAAACTGCTCTGCTTCTTCTTTTGTCTTACCTTTGAACAGAATACTGAGAAACCTCAGATCCACCAAAGTGTAATATTCATAATGTCTATGAAAGACAGGGATTTGCAGCATGAAGTCTTGCAAGTCTAAGAAAAAACAATGTCAGCATGGACTGCAATTTTAACCTGAACAAGATTCTCATTAAAACTTAAAGTTGAATTGCTCACAAACCCACATGTATTGGAAATGCCATTGTGAAAGATGCATGCTTCCTTCTAGCTTATCAAAACATGTTGCAAATGTTGAAAGCAGAACTACAAATATAATCTTACCAACAATTAATCCCAACAAAAAAGTCATCATTCTTGGCTGGTGTGGCTTCAGTAGAACAGCTTCTTCATGGTGGAAAGTTTTGAACCTTAAAAAAAAAATGAAGTCACGTTCATTAGCCTCATTAGTCATACTGAAAGCAAAAAAAAAAAAAAAATCCCCAATGCTATTGTGTTTCTCACTGATTATGATAGTAATTCTGAGAGCCTTACTTATAACTCTGGATGCACAAAAAGGCATGTTCTCAAAAATGAAATGACAATCAAATAGGGCAGCCTCATGCACATGCAAATTGTTTTCAGGTAGGTGCAGCCAGGACAGGATGAAATGGGTTATGGGAAAAAACAAACCAAAAAATCCCACAAAACCCCCTGTGTTTTTAAAGACTTTTATTAGAAGAGAACCAAGGCAGCTGGAAAATGAGAGAAGTGGGCTGTTCCAACCCCCCCCCCTCAAAAAAAAGTCTAAATGACAAAAGACTCACCCACTGTCCAGAATTGTAATGAGGTACTTAGCTACCTCTACACTGACAGTTGGTAGGCGACAATTTTGAGCAAACAACTTTAACTGCTCATCATTAGGAGGATTCAGCTTAAATATCCAGTTCAATATTTCTACAAAGGGCTTATGGGTGTCTTCATTTGCTGCTGCAAGAATTCCAGTTTGGAGATCTAGAATTGGAAAATAACAATTCATAAATTATTGAAACGATTCTGAAAAAGATGAACAGTAAACCTGCTTTTGCTTTCAAACTCTAAAAACTGCTTGTATTTGATTTATTTTAAACAGACATATTCAAATTTTGTATGTGGGTAGGGATTGGGTCATTTTAGGGATTACAATTTTATCTTGGCAAAAGGAACGTGGTATTTATATTTAAAATATTCCTTAACAATCATCTGAGAATATGAAAACAGAAGAATGGGAAAGAATGGTCAATTTTTACAAACAATAGTAATTTTGCGTTTGAAGTATACCAAACAGTTTCTCCACATTCTTTCTCAGAATGGTGATGAGATGTCGGCAGTTTTGTCGTCCGCCTCGATTCATGATTCCAATGACTACCTTCGCAACATCTGAACTTTCCTTAGGAAGCTGCAGAAGCAGGTCAGGCAAAGAGCTGAAGAAATTGTCGAAAAGCTCTCGCCTAGAAAAATCCACCATCCAAAAACCATTAATGAAATCCTGGTTAAGGTGCAAAGGAAATGTGCCCAGCATGATATTGAACAGCAAAAGGTTAATGGGACATTTTTCCACTTATGACATAAATGAAACAATATTAAATTAAATGAAACAAAGGCATACAAGTTCTGAAACAATAAGCGACAATTAAAAATCTGTCATTTACAATGGTATTGATTAAATTATATCCAGGCATAAAATTCTGCAGGCATGCCAATGAAGATAAGCAAAAAAACAAGGAAAGTACTGCACAATGTCGGCAACAGGATCATCGCCGTATAGATAGCAATGCTTCATTGGCCAGTGAGGACACAAATATGCTTAACAATAATCCTCAATAAACGAGAGAGAAATGTTTCACTTTTCAAATTTGATATGCGAATGCTAGAAATTTTAAAATAAAAATACCAGCTTTCACTGTACTTTACAGTACTAGAGGTTGGAATATGCAAAAGCAGTAGCTCAAATAAAAAAAACAGCAAAAATATGGACGTGACAGAAAAAGAAAGAAAGAAAACGAGGTTAAGAAAACCACTTACAGCAAATATTTCTACTGTACTGCAGGATTAGTCATGAATTAACATGATAATATGACTGTTGTGTGAACATTATCCTTGACTAAATGGTAACTCATAGGCTAAAACGACTGTCAACTTTATCTTCACTATGGTTCAATAAAATTTAAAAATATTCATGAAAATCTGAAACATTCAACAAAGCGCTGCCAGTACTTTGTTGGGGTTGTCATCTGAAACATTGTGTGAAAAAAAATCCTTAAGAAAAATTTAAAAGTAAAGTACCTATACCACAACTACAGATTATGTGATGACTTCACTGAAATAGTGCTGGGCTAGTTAGCTGCACACCAATCTTGAGTACTGAGTACTATTAGTTTGGATACTTATCTCCACCATGGTGTGTGCTAGTCTGCCAGTGATGTTAAATGCTTACCGCTGTCAAAATTGCCACAACACTGGAATTTTTTTTAAAATGAGACAGTGTATAGTACATAGATAAATTTTTGTTTCCTTTAACTATACTAAGAATGATGACTTATTTGAAGCCTAGCTCTAAAACAAAGCACTTCAGATCAACAGTTTATTCTGTCTGAACACGTATAAATGATGGCATTCTATACTCCATCTTTGTTTCAAATTATCTTCATGATCCTGTATTGATCTTAATCACTAACAGCAAATGCAGAAATCAGTGCCTGTGTTACATCACATTGTCATGACTGTACTGTCTGGGTGCATGGGGGTTGGGGGGAACAGTGTATCGCAGATGCAGTGCTGTACATGAGACTACAGACTAGCAAGCATTTGTCACATTCACCGACCAATTCTTCTAGGCTTCACAGAATTGTAATGTTTGGAGGCACTTTTTACGGGTTCAAAATTTTGGAATTTATTAAATGTTGTTCCCCACATGACTTCCAATTTTGGTTTTTAGTGTAACTGTCAGTTGTTGCCATTTGCTAAATCTTCTTACTATACCCCTACTGCTAATTAATGTGTTGCATTTAAAAGTGGACTTGCAGTAATGTTTCCTGCAATAACCTTACTAAGCATGGTCAGCTGTTCTTTTAGTACTCTTAAACATTAGTTATGAAATGAGTGACATTAACTGCAGCATATCAAACTTTTAAAAAAAGGTGTGTGCATTAAAGAGAAGTAACTAAGATGCTTTTGCTAATTCATCTATTGCAAGATCAGGGATTTAACATTTGGGCTTGCCAAAATTCATTTATGATTGAAATGTTTGTGTGTGTGTGTGTGAAGAAGACACACATTTTTCAAATTGTATGCATAATTTTAAATATTTCAATGTGAAAATGTACCACTTTGCTAATATCATGAACCGTGCTCCAGTGCTTCGAGTTTTGGGAAACCTTGCCCTACCAAATTTTCTCATTATAGACAATTCAGAAGAATGACCCTTTTGATGATGGAAAAACCTGAAATCCATTACTGAACTCTAGCATTCCCGATTCTGAGATGGTCTGCACATACATGGGGTTTAGGACAGTTCTGTAAAATCTGAAATGTCTCCTCACCTAGAGAAAAAAGGACTGTTGTCATCAAGAGCTAAGGACTCGAACAATGACAGGTAACATTTCTTCCCAACAGACTGGGGACGAGCTTTCTTGTACTGGATAAAGGTTTTCTTTAGCAGCTTCTCTTTATTACCTGAACCAGAAAACACACACAAAAGCCCACTTTCAGCAATGATGGCCATGAATAACCCTTTTCATAATATTAATGGCCTCATAAATCTTATGACTACATGCACTCATGCGTACAGACAGCTTACCAGAAACAGGAAAGTTGAAGAAAACTTTTTTCAGAACGGAGGTCAACAAATGGCTGAGTTCTGGACCTGTGCAGTCTTCAATATGATGAAACATGTATGAAATGACCTCCGCCTGCCAAAGTTTTTCCTCTTTATTTTTGCCCGTCTCCTCACTGGCTGGAAACCATGCTATGATGTCACACACGGCTAGGTTTAGTTTCAGCACTGATGTCTGACCACACAAAAAATAAAACCATAGGTCAAATCAAATAAGACTCAGTTGGTAAGACTTTACAAAGACTGGCTTTGAAACTCGTGCTTGCAATCCAACTGGATTTTTTGTTGTTTCAACAATGTTATTCGAAAAGATTAACTAAATACTGTTAATCTCTACGCTCCTGAAAAAAATAAAGACAGTTTTCTCTAGCTGCACTTCTTGTCAAAACTAATAACTAACAATCACAAACCTGCTTTTCATACTTCTGGGGTTAAGTTTAAATTTAGGTAGCAGCAAAAGTTTCAGGATCAATTAAAATATATAACTTTCTTGAGTTTTTATCGCAAGAAAAAGCCACCAGGCCTGTCATTAGCTTTGGACAGTGTTTAGGTGGCACAGATGCCTTATTACACATGTTTGGAGGCATGCACATAATCCACCTGTAGTCCGGATGCGGTCCTAACAATCTGCCCATCCTTCTTTCTTTTTACTGTGTCTGCGACAGCCACAGGAAAACTAGACATAAGCAGCTGTTTGAGTTCTTTCAGGAAGATGCTTTGAATAGGTGAACCCTAAGAACATAAAAATGTTTTTAAAACAACACTTTCAGCACAAAATCTACATAAGTACAAATGCCAAAGAGAAAACAATATGCTTAGCACTCTATCAACAAACCACATTGACCCTTTCTGCTCATTAAATGACTGGTACATCTGCTTACACTATTGAATTCGTTAACTTATCTTGGATATAGTGTACTATCAGACTGGCTTAAACAAAAACATGTCACACAGTATCCTGTCATGTATGTTAGCAACATTTTAAAAAAATACAAGATATGTACATGATGGAGGAAAGGGACAAAGCTCAGTCATTACTGTAGCAGAATAATCTGCCAACAGGAATGCAGCTCCCTTAAGATTTCTTGGCTGAATGATGTACCAGCCAGTAGATCCACAGGATCTTTCTCACACAGGTGTTTCACAAAGTCTGGATTCTGTTGGTGGTGGTCTCAGCTTCATAGAACAAAACTGATTTCACACTGGTGGTGAACAACTTGATCTTAGCATTGACGAAGACGTTTCTGGATCCACATGTTCTTCAGCTGGAAAAAATCTGTTCTTGCCTTGCCAATCCTGACTTTCACATCAGCATCTGTCCCACTCTTTCTGTCAACGATGATGCCAAGGTAGGTAAAGCTTGCCACCTCTTCTACCGCATTGATTCTCAATGCCAACATCACCATCCAAGCCACCATGCTAAGAAGAGTTAATATGGCAGGCTGGAGCACAGAAAGCTTTTTCAAACTAATTACATATCCTAAGCATCAATTTTACAATTCAGCTATGTGCAGATTCAGATAAGAAAGAAAGAAATTCTTACTATGGAGCTCTGTTGTGTTTTGTCTAAATGGTGCCAGCATTCAACCAGTGAATGAAGAACACCCACGACACTTGCTAGCATAGGCATTGCCTGTTCTGTCACCAGCACACCTGTTGAAGTAAGTTTTCAGTTATTTAATTTTTTTTGGTCCAGATGTGTTGTTCAGAAAAATGGTCTGATGAAAATGATTTACTGGGGAAGGAGAAAAGTGGATAACAATACACAATCCACACTGCAAATACTATGATTTCCCAGCTTTTCTACACAACCTTTCTGGATAGTGACTTAAACTAAAGATATCATTTTGGCAAAGAAGCTGCTGACCTGATAGGAAATGCTTCTCCACACTGGAGACCCAGGTGGTGACATTATGAGAACAATCTTTTCACTCATCCACTCACTCAGTCAAAAGTGTGTATGCTGCATACCAAGACCTAGTGTAACAGATGCCACAAACCTTTGGAAACATCTTCTTTACCACCAGCAGAAACTCCAGA
>SMGT01004939.1:245066-258804 GCA_004794575.1 Lanistes nyassanus
ACAGTGGTTTGACTAGCTTCCTCAGTATTACGATCAATATTCTCGCGAAGGACTTTTTGATTCACTGGGCCGGGTTGCATGATCGTTCGGATCTCCTATTCATACCTAAAGGTGCACATAAAATACAAGGGCGAACTGGTCTCACGACCTCTCGTGACCGGAAGTACAATACTAACACCCATGCAACCCAACCCTGGTCATTTAGATTATTGCAGTGGCCATCTTGTTTTCTGATGATTGATTTCAGTTCACTAAAACGGAAGTTCACAGCATAACCATTTCATAACTTTTGTTGTTCTCGGAGAACATGAGTTTTGGCAAGACGTGAGCTCCATCTCACTGGTGTGAACGGAAGAACTCGTGTATTTTTTTTATCCAGTGCAGGAGGAAGCACATCATTCTGCAGAATGATAATCAGTACGATGCAAAGCCTTGTCAACGTCCTCGGCCCAAGCTTGAATCCTGGTGAAGAGTTCTTCGCGGGAAAGAGGACTTCCAACGAGACTTGATGTCTCGTCTCCCTCGGCCACGGATGGACTGTCTCCGTCGTCTTCCTGCAGGTCCTTGTGGACTTGCTCTCTCTCCTCCTCCTCTACAAACCTCACGTCTCGATTCCTCAGGTTAGCGGAAGCCGTCCTGAAAGCCTGCGCCTGCTGCTGCTCGCAAAATGCCGCAGCTCGCAGGTTGGCCAGCTCGTAGTCCAGCCTGGCGCGACCTTTGATCTTTTCTCGAGTGCTGGGGTCACGCGGCAAAGTCCTGGATGTGAGTCCTGGTGGCAGCTTGTCTCGGCAGTGAAAATGACTGGAAGTGAACATGACCGGTTCGCCCAGGCCCTGAGCCTTGAGGTGCTCACATAACTTCAGAATATCGACCTGTCGATGTCTTTTCTTCTGGCGATCGCGATCTTCGCCATCGCGATTTGTCTGTTCAGGGGACCTGCTGGACCCGTTCACGTCTTCTGGGGTGCTGGAGGAAGATGAGGAGTCAAGGTCGTTTGGGGGACTAAAGGATGCCACGAAACTTTGCGCGGGTTCTGTGTCGGTGGAATGGCGCCATGCGTCTTTGGCTTTGGCACCCAAAAGAGGATGGGAGAGGCCAAGAGACCTCCCAGATCGAGAAGGCGAGGGAAAGGTTGCAGGCGCTTTGTTTCCCACGTGATTAGCCGCGGAAAATGTCACGACCGTTGCACTTCTGTGAATAAGGCGAAAGGGCGCTTCTTGCATGTGGGAAATGGCGTTGTTAGAAGTCGTCGTCGTCCTGGGACTGTCCAGCTTCAGCCTCTGGTGCAGCTCCTGGACACGCTTCATCTGCAACAGAACAAATAGGACTTTCAGTAGGACAAGGAAGAAATTAATTGTTACTCCTGCATAGTTTCAAAAACAAGTTTTATTGCTTGCTAAGCCACACGTTAAACCTTTACAATCCCATGCTGAATTCCACTACGCTCCCCTCCGTGATAAGAGATTCCAAGTGCTGGAATATTTTTTTTTAAAAAGTAGTTAACAGTCGAAAATTGTCCTATCAGTTTTTTCCAACAGCAATCATGACTCTTTACCCTTTAACTACGCTACGAAGTTATCGGGAATTCAGTTAGCTCTGTTAGTTTTAAGGGTTCTATAGACCAACCGTTCTAATCATGTTAGAAGACTGACGTGGCTTAGACGTCAGTACGCATATACAGCTGTAACTGTTCCATAAGGCCAAACTGCATAACCGCCGCTTCTAAATTCCTTAATGTAACGGCCGTCATTAGTCTCAAAAGAAGTTTTAAGAAATAATTTGTTACCTCCGTCACCTGAAAAAGGAGAGAAATTAAAACATCACGGGAGAGGAAAACCGAAGGCTTATCTGTCCCTCTGGGAAAAAAACCCCACGCCAGCTCGCTAAAAGGGATTCTCTACCGCTCTTCTAGTCTTGGAACACGGACTTCGTCTAGTGTACTTTGTGCTGATCTGATAAGCTGTCCCTGCCCACACATTATGGAATTCGAAGCCTCTTGTCGCAGAAAGATGTATCCACAGTGGTCACTAGTGTGATTGAAAGAATACTTCATCCCTTTCCCAACAAAAATGTTCTGATCACTCATTCCCTCACTCGCTCCCCCTCCCTCCCTCCCTCTCTCACCCACCGAGAGAGTGAGAGAGAAAAGATCATGTGAGATATGTTCTTCCAACTGCTTTGCACTGAAGACTGCGTGCTTGCATTTTGGCCAGTAATTTATTTTGTTTGATATTTGGAAGGAAGGCGGTTCTTCGTGTAACATGCCCTGTATAATGTAGGTCAAACAAATCCTCCCTTTCTTTTACATGAGCCGTGTAAACAAAACTGGAATTGTTTACGAGAGCTGCCGGCAGACCTGGTGCTTGCCAAGACGCAGACTTTAACCATGTAACACGTACACGTCTGTCTACCATCTGTTATCTTGTGTCTTTGTGGTCAGATTACAAGTGCCCTTTCGTGGTATTTATAATTATTTCTTTAAAACACGGTTCAAGGGTTTAGTCTCAGCCAAAGATGAGTGCTCTGTATAACAATGTGAGGGATCCACATTTCGGGCAAGTTCCGTTCCTACGTGACGTTATCAACCACACAATTACAGAAAGAGACCAGCTGGGTGGGGAAGATGTCTTTACTAAACATAAAAAGCATGAACCAGAGCTTACTGTGCAGTAAGCTGTACTCGTGTTGTCAGCAATAAACGGCATTACAAATAGATTGTTTAACCTGTGATTGCACAGTCGTAGCACAAGTGATGTGCAGCAATAATATACATGTATACATATATTGATATAAAGCAAAGGAAGAAGTTCTAACTAATAACATTGAGATTATTTTTGAACACATATATACGCTTTCTCTCTATTTCTCTCCCCCTCCCCTCGCTCAATCCATCTTTTCGTTTTTATGTATTTATGTCAGACAACTGTACGAGCATTTCAGAGGTTCTTGCAAGATTTATATCTATCAGACAATGGAAATAAGAAATTTAGTACGTTAATTCCCACCCTTACACATGCTTTATGCAAAGTAAAGCCATGCAGTCTGCATATATGTATAGGTTTATTGCTAGCTTTTAAAACATAAAAGCGTATTATTTAATAGTGTAGTTAGATATATGTGATATACAGTATAGAATTTGTATGTGAAGAAAAATACTGTGTTCTGAACTTCTTTTAATATATTATGTTCTATGGATGTTAACTATTATGTTGTACTGTATGATAATATGTGTTCATTGTACATGTATGGTGATTATAATGTATGCCTACGTACATGTTCGTTTCGATCAGTCATGGGCTAATGCACTGAATAAAGTAAAGCAGTAGAACCTCTGTTTTACCAGCCCCCTGTTTACCACTACTCCTCTTTCCCGAGCCTCAGGTCTCGTGACGCACACATTGTACTATATAAACGTCATCCTATTTACGACCCCCTCCCTTGCCCCGTTTACAACCCGCTTTTTGCTGAATTTTACGACCTGTGCTTGTTTCTTTGTTTGCTGAAGAATGCTTTTCGCGGCTTAAGACTTGGTTCTACAGGATTTTATTGCAAAGTGTGTGACAAAGATTTTAGGACTTAAGGTTGTGTTCTTTATTATTCGAAAAACGTTATCGTGAAGATTATCGCAGCCAATTTCATATTCTTATATCAGTCTCCGTCAGACTTCATAATCATTCCACAAGCAAATTCCAGAAAACGTAAGCTATTGTCCTTACAGGACACAGTGAAAGCCATTCAAAGAAGCCTTAACAGGACTTAACAGATGCCACGTGAGTTTCGATCGGTAGCGCCAGCATTTTCGGTGCATGGTTTAAAAAATTTCCAGTAAATAACTGTAAGTGCTTCAGACAAGAAACAGAACGATGTTAAAATTTACACATAAGCTGAATAAAATCTTTATTACCTTAGTCTTTTCTCTAGTCAAACTTAGACAAAGTCCAGCAGGAAAGGCCTAACTGAGAATAAGGGCCTTATGTACATGTCTGCCCTTTTGAAACCTAAGGCTGCATGCAACAACCAGAATGTTTCTCTAAGCCAGCTTTTATTCATGGTCAAAAGGAAACAACTTCATAAACGGAAATTGTAAGCTGCACATTAAACTCAGTTTCTTCTATTTAACAAATCTATGAGAAGAATCGGAAATTCCTACAAGCCGTCGCTTAAATGTGCGCGACAGGCACCGATGTTTCCCCCTGAATTCGAATCAGCTTTTCTTGTAAGGATCTCTACCACCATTTTCACAAATTCTCATCTGTCCACGATCGTTGTCCGACTTCATAATCGTACTACATGCAATGCAAAGTCTTTTTACAAAAAATCCCGAAAGCCCCTGCTATAAGAGGACAGATCAGTTGAGTGTCTCTATGGAGCAAGAACAAACAAACAGCAGACCATTCTAGCTTTTTGAAAGCCAAAGCAGCCACAGTAAATGTGTGCATTGCATGAAACCACAATTGTGACATTTCTTGTTCATGAATTTGTTTTAGATCTATGCATCAAGACGAGTGGGACCTCTCTGTCTTTTCTTCTCTTCCCTTTTAAGACTCCTCCCTTTATATACGACGTTATTTTTGAAGTTTTTGCAAGGTCCTAAAACTGTCAGCTTCATATCTCTCCTTCTCCTTCTTTCTCTCTCCCTCTTTCTTTCCATAACCCTCTCTCTCTCTCCCCCACCCACACACACACACATATACACACGCCCGCGCCCGCGCAGGCTCGGTAAGTTCAATCAAGAGGTGATCGACTTAGGACCTTCACCCTAGCCAGCGATGTGCGGCGCGCGCACACGTGTTCCCAACTCTGATCCCCTTCTTATCCCATGGATAGAGGGCAATGAGGAAAACAATGCCACTGTTCTTGACGCTATCGAAAACGTCCCGCGAATGACTTGAAACACCGTATGTGCCTCTTCAAGCAGTCCGCATTCTCTTTACCCTACACTGGAAACCTGAAGTTTGTTCTCCCGAATGTGATTCATGTTTAGACTAAACCTCTTCACTTCGTTTCAGATTGTCTCCACGCTGTAGAGTCGGCAGTAGTTTGCCAGGATACCTTAAAACTTCGGAAAGCGAGCTCGGCTCAGTAGGTACTGTCAATAGTTGACACGTTTCTTATCAGCCGTCGCATTTGCGGAGACGCCATATGAATACGAGTTTGGAGTGTTTGAATCGAGACTCCCGGGTCTTGATCTCTCATCTAACCTATTGCACCAGGGATTTATATTTTCTCATCTGTTTTTTTTTCCAGCCTACCTAAGGAAGAGGACGAGAACTCGAGAAGGAAAGTTCGTCCCGAACTATGTATGTCCCCAATGAATAATCTTAATTATGTGCGAGTGTCTGTTATGGTCGTTCCGAGACTCTGAGCAGCAACTGCTGCTTTCAAACGACGATGCGGAGACCTTACAAGCAGACACGAATTTAAGCAACCGTTAACTGAAAAGTCATGTTTAGACTGATGTTAGAAAAGTGGGTAAGCAGGTCATTCTGCTTTTCACATATTCATAATATCTTTTTTTTCTCGATCAGAACCCCAGGCCCTTGTACTGGCACCGGGTGGTACGATATTCTGTCGGTTTTTTAAAAAATAAAAAAGCCTTTGTTACACTTAGATCGTTTCGATTGTCATCATCATGGTCGTTATCGCACTGATATACGAGAAAGACATGGCAGCTCGGCAATTAGCGGCGGAAGGACGTGGTGGAGAACTGGAAGTGCTGGCGAATGGCTGGTCGTTGTATCATACCACGATGTACAAGCATTGTATCCAACGAGGGTAATTTAAGACGCTTTGATTTTGTTTGCCCCGTTCAGGCAACACGAAGGGGCACTTTGCAGACCAGGTGAATACCAACAGGCGTGTTGATGGATGCATGTCCGTTAGTGAGACGAAGCATTGCTATTGGGCTGAGTGGCCAGGATGGGGTTGGAGTGGAAACCAAAATTATGGTAATGGTAGAAGCTGAAGTTTTATGGCTCTTGGAGATGGTGGTGGGGAGACTGACTCGGAAGATAGATTAACATGACAATAATTTCTAACAAGTTCCTCAAATATAAATATCCCCGAGTGGGATTTTTAGCTACTTATTTTTTTGTCATTTTCTGCACCTTTCCCCCTTTCCTGTTACATAAAAACGAATTAGGCCATGCGTTTATTATTGGATATGCAGATGATAAGAGATACATGAGTTGGGGCACACTCTGCCGCCCTGTGCAGACTTGCGAAAGGAAAATGAAATTCACTTCACAACGATAGATGAGCATAACAAAGATATCAGAAAGTTGTCAATGCATTTGCGAAACAGCAAGTCGTAGTCCTTGGTAAACGAAAGTCAACCTTCCGAACACAAGAAGATATTCAGACTGCGAGCGACTACACGGGCGCACGCAGAGAGACATCGAGATCGACATCGACACTGTACTGAAAACCCCCCACAGGTTTGTTTCAAGAGGGGAGTACACAACAAACATCCAGTTATCAAGTACAAAGAGTATGTACATAATGATATACATGTAAGCCATACATCTGCCATTATAATAGTGATCACTACGGTATTCATTCATTTCTTCTTTCGAATATTTGATACAGATATCGTGCAATTTGCTTAAAAGTTTCCTTTGTATTATCTGCCAATACGTGCGGCGCGCGCAGAGAGAGAGAGAGAGAATGGGTAGGGGGTGGAAGGATAGACTGAAGGAAGGGAGGAAGGTGGATGGAGACTAACTCATTGTAAACACATTCACCCCGTATCGTTTACGTCAAAAGCTAATTCAAGTGCACAGAAGGACGTAATGGGGACAGCATAGTTCTGTGCGGAAAGCAATATAAATGCAGATGTGTTGACTACAAAGGACTCACAGCTTTTACGAATTTATGGTCGAGCGACATGCTGTCGGGCCGAATAGCCTTTTGAGAGAAACAAAAGCTGTGGCCAAAGGGTACATGCCACCTTGAATCCTGTCCCCACAGTTCGTTAGTGCAGGTTTTTTTTGTAGTTGTTGGAGAGTACAGTTTAAAGCAAGTTTTTTTTCTTTTATCTACTGCAGAGAAATATGAAGAGCGCAGATACCTTAACAGAGAATAGAGCTTTCTACATAACCGGCCCCTTTGTACGGGAGTAATTTTTCACTCTTTTGTTATCTCATCTCGCTCTCACACAGCTGTAAGCCCACGTATGTTTCTGAAAGGGTATACCATCAATACGAGAGAGAATTTTTGGGGCTGCCAGTTTCTTGATGTATACGTGCGTGTGTTTGGGAGAGAGAGAGAGAGAGCAGAGTGTGTGCATGCGCGCAAGCGTGCGGGTGAGGAATCAGGCGAGTTTTGTTAGCGTTGGATGTACGTATGGATTCTATATTTGAGGCCACGACGTTTACTACAGGCAGAAGATAAAGAATACGTGTACACTGATTTTATATTTGTTCTGTAAATCGAAGCTCACTTGTGAAGTTTGCACATACAGAATATTAAGTTTTAACATGTACGATTTTAGTTTTCTTTTGTATGCTTCACTTTCCGTTCCCTTAATTTATCAATTAATAATAGAATTTTTTTGGACGAAAGCCATTCACACTTAAACAGTCTTTAGGGGGTGGAATTCTTTCTCTATCTCTTCAAAATTACCACGCCGTTAAAGCAGATCTCACTTCAGTTCTGTTTTCGTCCGTGTGATGTCCCCGAAATATGAGAGGTCCGTTTCGGAGGAAGGAGTGGGAACGCCGTAAAAGAAAGGAAGTCGACAGATAGTCAGTAAGACTGGTTTCTAATCCTTTTGTGTTGTGGAAACCCCCTTAGTGAAAAGGACCGTCCTAGCAAAGGCTTTGAGCTGTGCAAGTAGATCGAGCTTATGATCACGCAGGTCGAGTCATCAATCTTGCTGTCTGAGACACTGGCTTCGGGGCACGGCTAGGGCGGCTTACATATTAGAATAGATATTTTGACTTGGAGAAAGAATTTATAGGGGAATCCGTTTAACACTGACTTAACAGTAGTCGTATTTTTACTTTTCAATCAGACATTTCAAAAAAGGAACCCATCATGCCAGACGGTGTAGGCCGATGGTATAAAATTGTCGCCCGATTATGGGATCCCTCATTCCTACAAACTACGTATTCCGAGGTTAAATCAGTGTACGGCAGCTGCAGATCCAATAATCTGCTGTATGTGAAGTGAAAATAAGCGGTATTACTTACACAGTCATATATATGACATACCCTCGCACAAATGGGTTTGCATAGACGCTCACACACAAATATTCAGTTACGTACAAGTCCGCACAGTACCCATACCCACCCCACTCACCGGGCGCACGCAATTACCCACGTACCAACGCGCGCGCGCACACCCCCACACACAAACACCATGCACAAAGTGCGCACCCATACAGAATGCAGGTTAAACATTTTCCTAAAAGGACAAAACAGAATTGCAAGAAACCCCATAGAGTACAACAGAAATAAAAATAGAAGCATCTTTAGCTCATCGATGTTGCTTTGTCATTCTTATAATAGTTTAGTAAGGTACCAGCCTTTGAAGTGGACAGTAGTTGTGCGAGTGGGTGAGTAAGCGAACTGGGGTGGGTGGTTGAGATATGTTAGCAATATCTCGCGGCGAATGATGGCATGGACGCGCAGTTAACTTACATGGTGCTGGTAAGTGTCCACTAAGGGAACGACGACCTGAGGGGTTGGATGTCGTCTGCGCCGTGACCTCTCCTGGAGAGTCCATGGTCGAACACATCGTTTGGCACTCTTACTCATTGTACCTGGCATCGCTTACAATTGTTTACCACTTTCCCCCAGCTCTCTGAAAGAAATATTCTATCAAAAGTTGTTAGCATCTGGGTAGCTAGGCTGTCCTGCAGTAGAACACTGGCAGTACATTTCTCAGTGGAAGTGAGTGTCCAAGTAAACTTTGACATTAACTGTTTCACTCCAGAACATCTGTCGCCTTGCTTTTGGGGAAAGAATTAAAACTGCCCGCAAAACTTTGCGACGTGGTCCGAGATCTGTGCGTGCCAGCGCTACAACGTTCGCGGCCCTTTCAAGATCGATCGAGCGCTGCAAGAGGCGATAAAATCATTCCTCGGGCGGCCAAAGAATCACAGCAGGGGCGCCTCCTGCAGCTGCGCTGACTTTCAGATTTACCTGTGAACACACCTCCGCAGGTGCGTGTCTGTGCGGTGGCATTGTGAGGCCGGTGAAGAGTGAATCCCTCTTGTTAAATCGAGATTTTTTTTAAGCAGCTGTATATGCATGGGTCTTGCGGCATTAACATTAGCACTATATCATACTGGCGGAGGAGGTGGACTTGAGTGTACAGGAAATACAGAACCTGCCGATTACCATGTGGTGATCGCATATTGTAACAAATTGTTAAAATCATTTTCTCTGATCCTCAGTCGTCAGTCGCTGAAAGGAGAAGCATGTAATTATGCATATAAATGTTCTGCACACGGGTTCTTGTCGTGTACCTTGATCTATGGGAGATTTGTAAGAGAGTTAAGTTTGTCTGAAAAGTATAACCGGACATGAAACAATCATTTGAGAAGACGAACAATATCTACGAAGATAATTGTTTTGCTGGCCTTTTCTTGGGGCCAGTAACAATTAATTAGTCTCGTGACGAAAGAAAGAGAAAGAGATGGGAGGGAGGCGCAGGGGAGTGGTGGTAGCCAACCGAGGTTGGGAAATAAAAGCCCGTCAGTGTGTATGAGGTGCTTATATATGTAGTTGTATCAGTGGCTTTGTGTCAAATGCCTTGTGTCAGCTGTACGTGTTTATCGTTGGGTTTCGTGCTTCCTGTCATCCCTGTGCAGGGATCTCCGGTCTTAATTTTTCAAGTACCGCATGATCTTGGATATTCCTTTATAAAATGAATGGTATTTTAAAATTAAAAAGTGCTCAGACTGTATATACTGCCTTCGTTGTTTGAAGCCAGAATAGACACGACAGACCTTTACCTATCGATCTGTCCTTTCATTAAGCAGATTTAATTGGTGTTGAACATAACCGGAGGGCGGGGGGTGGTAGTGTGCTGCATGATGCGTACTTTTGGCCATCTAGCAAAGAAAGACAAGCTAGAGGAGAGCTGCATATCGAAAGTAAAGCTAGGTCGTTAGGCCACAGACTTTGTTTCGAAATGCAGAAGCTGTTACGTTGTGTACTGCTTCCTGGGACTTGCTCGCCTTTACTGTGATAAACTTGCGTTGGCGGTGCGCTGGTACCCACTGCGATATCTCATCTCAGCTCGCACAATATTATAACTATCGCCCGAACCGGCTTTAGTGTGTGTGGGGGGTGGGGTGGGGGATGAGCTTAAGATAACGACATCTGACATTAATCATAAGCCGATGGAATACAAAAGGTCCCCCTGGGGGGGGGGGGGGTGCCCCAGGGCTGCGCTTGGCCTTCAGATAGCAGATGTATATAAGGAGTGACTTCAGTTAGATTCCTGTCAGCTTGGTAACAGTATAAGTTTTAACAACTTTAGTTGTATTGATTGTTTTCAGAGCTTTCTGCGTTTATCATAGCTTGCAATATCTGGTACGCAGCACCTTTGACAGTGTAAACACAGGCCTTGCATCTTGAGTATCAATCGAGCGGTGTATATAGTTCTGCTGCTCTTATAAAAGCGGTTTAACTATTTTTTCTGGGTCTTAGCGGCGAGGAAGGAAAGGAGGGGGATCTCTTTTGTTTCACTCCTTCCCAAAACCAGTGAAGGTTTCGGGTACGGCACACATTCACAGCTGGTTGGGCAGGTTGTGAGAGGGGATATGGTGGTTATGTATAATTCTTGCCATCCTGCGGGCATCCTTCGACACAACCGCCTGTGGTAACCACCGCCAGTTGAAACTTGACTGTACTACTAGGTAGGCAGGTGATTTTTTATGTCGTGATTATGATTCATGTTCATTCAATCGCTATAAGTCGTGTGCAGCTTGCGCGATTTCGAATGTGCCTCTGAATAAAGTTAATACCGTATCTAACCATATTATATTGTAGTGTAGTTTGGAGTGAAATGACCATAGGACATTACTATAACCGTTGTTTTGCGTTTTTATAGCTCCAGATGTTTGTTTATAAGCGTTTAAAGCAGGGCGGGTGGGTGGGTGTTTGCTGCTTAACGTCTCACCCCAAACTATATGTACGTGCATATCAGGACGGTAATTAAGTTGCTAAGACAAAGTTTACGTGCTGCACACGTGGGACTGCTGTCACAACACAGGCTTCAGTCCCACGGTCACAATTTGTCCTCCAGCTGATGTACATGCCAGCATCATGACCATGCAAACTTGCACATCCAGTGTCAAAGCATGGATGGTCCACAACAGACTAAAGTTGAAAGACGAAAAAACAGAGGCTCTTCTCTTCAGTAAAAGAAATGCTGGAGTGACAGAATATCCCACAGCAGTTCGAATTGGTGATGTCGACATCCCTTTCACCGACTCTGCAAGAAACCTAGGTGTTATTATTACCTCTAACATGACACTGGACAAACACATTTCCAACATCTGCAGATCCGCTTATTCTGAACTCAGAAAAATCAGCAGCTTCCGTCACCTTCTGTCCGCATCAGGACAAAAACACATGGACAGCGCATGTTCACCTTCTCGGCATCCACCCAATGGAACTCACTTCCCCACAACATTCGCCACTCCACATCACTACAGACTTTCAAACGTAGCTTAAAAACTTTTCTTTTCCGCAAGTACCTTGACTGACGTCGCGATCTGCCTGTCTGCATTAACCTACAACTTCCTCTATTATGATACTTTTCCACCCATCTGTGACTGAACGACGATCGTCTGTATCCCAACCTGTGTTTCGTTCATCTCTCCCTCTGTGTGTGTGTGTGTTTCGTTGTTTTCACTGAGTGCTCGTCCGCGCGAAGTGTGCATGAAATGTGTTCTCGCGCGTTAAAAATCCACATTTATTATTATTATTATTATACCGACCCTGGGCCAACCACTTCTTCTCTGTTCCCTAGTGTCAGTGTCTGCCAGGGATGCAGTTAGATTTTCAAATTTCTAGTGTTTATAGTGACTCGCCGGGGTGCAAACCACCGACCTCCCGCCTCGGAAGCGGACGCCTTTGATAGCCTCCATACAGACCGGGCGGTCGATCTAGAGTGTTTAAATCAATATTTCGTTTTTATTGTGCTGTTTTGTGAAATCGATTGATGACTGTAGAATATAGGTGCACAGACCAAGCTACTTTATCATAAAATGTCATGGAGAAAATGAATAAAGGTTGTAAATACCATTCTGTGAAAATTAGTCAAGATCTATCAATATGGTTGTGGTTGTGTGCATGTAATGTACAAATGTACGTGTGTGTGTGTATGTGTTATAACTCAGTTACATCTCTGACAGTACAAATCACTTTATGATATGCATGTAAAGCATTGTCCAGAAAATTTTCGTGCCGATAGTGCATATCTTCTGTAAGGTAACACCCAACCCCTGATTGTACGGATTACACACCCGTATGTGTAGGGTTACTATAACCGTTGTTTTGCGTTTTTATAACTCCAGATCTTTGTTTATAAGCGTTTAAAAGCAGGGAGGCATCGAGGCAGCATCAGTGGGGATTCATGCACATAGTGTACATATTCTGTGATGTGAAATAATTTCTTGGATTGCACATATCCCATTAAAAGTATGTGCACAGAAACTTGTGCACCATCGATGAGGTTTCATGCACATAGTATGCATACTTTGTGGATGGCCTCTCAGAGATGAAAAAATCAGTAGTTTCCATGGTTATTTCACTCTTCACCATTGTAGTGAAAGGTACAGCTTTGTAATATTACGACCCATTTATCATGGCATTCAATACTGTCACTTCAACTCAATCGTCAATGTTAAGGTGACCATCATTTTGATATGGTTGCGAAACGTGCATATCAAGACGGTAAGCTGCTTAATGTTTACCTGCTGACACATGGGACTGCTGTCATAACACAGGCTGTGGCTGTATATCATCACATGCACAAACATGCATATATGTACACACATCTACTTGTATATCCACATGTACACTTAATTACAGTGCACATTTTCTAGTGGGTTTAGAAATATTTCTATTGTCATATTTCAATGAAGATTTTTTTTACATATGTGCAGTAATATAAACAGCCATTCAGAAAGTTCAGTCATACAAATAAAATACCAGTGCCCTCTGTTTAGTATATACTCTTTATGCAAACTTTTAAATATTTACAACATTTTCTAACTTTAAAGACTTTGCTAGTTACACAATTTTACAAAAAATAACCAAAGAATCCCAAGTATTAAGTGTGTATATCATATGCTAATTCCAGCACAATCTCAAATAATCATATGCCACAAAAGTGCATGTCATAATATGCTTCTATATGCAGATGCAGTAATGAGTCTAAATAACAGCCACTGTACAGTCATGTTACAGCAATCATTGTTTTATATGCAACTCTTCAAATGCAATAAGCACTGCTCAAAATATAAAACATATAAAGAATATATATATAAACAGTAACCCTGTCAAACTATTGTACAGCATATTGTGCATCTAATAAACTGACAGCTTGTGGTACACATTGATTTCCCTAATATGAAATCTAGATCACATTACAAAAATACAAATCCCAATACATGTATCCTGTAGATCACAATATTATATACAGATGAGACAACATTATATATGTACAACAGTGGTCACAATATCACAAACATATGATTATATGGGTTTCCATGGAC
>SMGT01004940.1:7202-17604 GCA_004794575.1 Lanistes nyassanus
TACTACCTAAAATTGTTTAGTTCAGTAAGTACGACCGTGGAGTTCTTCAATAGTTTACTACCTAAAATGGTTTAGTTCAGTAAGTACGACCGTGGAGTTCAATAGTTTACTACCTAAAATTGTTTAGTTCAGTAAGTACGACCGTGGAGTTCTTCAATAGTTTACTACCTAAAATTGTTTAGTTCAGTAAGTACGACTGTGGAGTTCTTCAATAGTTTACTACCTAAAATTGTTTAATTCAGAAAGAAAAAAATTACTTTCTTGCCTGAAAATGAGTTTTTCCCCCTCTTTCGGCAGAAACAAACCAATTGCCATTGATCTTTTGCTGGATTGTTGTAAACCTAAAGCGTTCTGCAGAACTGTTTCTATTTAGTGGGCGGTCTTTCTGAATGGAATTTTCACTCTGTTACTTTACCCATGTTACAACTATACCCGCCCTGCCCTTCTTATAGCAGTTGGTACACCATCACAATACAGAGCACTGCACCGTTCTGTTTTCGGTAATGTAAACAAGTCAGCACTTAAACTCTAACCCCACTTCTTCCCACCCCACTCCTACCCTAACCCCACCACGAACAAAGTTTGGTTTTTAAATGGGGAAAAAAGAAAACAGGGAAGTTGAATCAACCTGTTTTCAACTTCTAAACCTACACATTATTTCGATCCAACGCCACAACAACGGCACAGCATGTTAATTGTAGCGACAACAACTTACGCATCTTGGATCTAGCCATCGTTAGTGACATAAAGTATTTCTCAATTGTTTCCTTTGGCTCAGATTTTGATCCCATCTAATTAAGCTGGGAAAAACAATTCAACCAACTGCAGCCTCCAGGCAGCCCTGTCTCACCTGCACCTGCTGCTATTTTTTTTTTCGTGGCTAGACTAGTAAGCGTGAACGATCCGTCTGAGATAGGTCAGCTTGACCTTGCCATTACATTGTCAGCCCAAACACAGGCATAACGTAGAGATTTCACAAACATTATAGAAAAAGATTATTAGGAAATGAATATGGGTAGGTCTGTAATACAATATCTTAGTCCTACCGGATACAAAACGGGACACTCTCTCTCACACACACACACGCACCCTCATCCCCTCCCCTCCCCTCCCCCTCCCCCCACACGCTAGAAAATAGAAACAGGGGTAGGGGTGAGTAGTAGGTAGTGGGGTGATACAGACCAAGAATAGAATGAATCGAGCGAAAGGAAGAAAGTTTTTGACTCCGTTTTTCCTCGCTGCTGTGTGAGGGAAAGACAGCGGGATAGGGGAATGACGAGCGCACTCCACCACTCTCACTACCTCGCTCTCTGACAGATATTCAACAAACTCAAAACCACACAGTAATGAAGCTCCTCAATACAATATTATTAAATAAAGAGTCTTCAATACCGGGAACCACAATAAATGACAGATAAGAACAGAATGGACTCTTCCACAGAACTAGGTCCAAGTATTCGCTAGCAGATAGATCAGAAGAAAAGTGTCAACGGGATCTACTTACAGTCTCACACAATCATTCACCCAGATGGACATTTAAGCCGTATAAGTTTTAACTCACTCACCACTGAGATCCGTCGACACAGGCACACAAATCCACTGTATGATTCAAGTCCTTTCACAAAAGATCGTGTGTGGCATGTAAAATGCATGAGAATTTACTACTACTTCTAAATGAATGAACTAATCTGTGTTTAACAATGCCATTCTACTAGATTTGCTACATTATGGCAACAGTAGGAGACAGTGAATGGAGATGTCGCCATTTTGTAGTTAGAAGTTTCTATCTGCTTGTCACGGGAACGCTAGAGGGGGGGTCGTTTCCGTGACAATCCTCCCTCCCTGGGAAAAAGAAAAAGGATGACATTCAGACTTTTTCTTTTGATCTAAGGTAACTGTTGTTCGATTCCTGAGCGTGAAAGTGCGTCTGCTAGTTTGTTTTCTGAACCTTTGATTGGTTCTACTTCGAACGGATATTCCTGTAATGCGAGTGACCAGCGGAGTATTCGAGCGTTTTTATATGGTGTTGATTTCAGGGAGATGAGGGGTTTGTGGTCTGTTTGCAGAATGTAACGTTGGCCATGCAGATATCGGGAAAATTTGAGAACTGCCCATACAATACTGAGACATTCTCTTTCAATGGTGCTGTAACGCTGCTCACGTTCTAGAAGCTTGCGACTGATGTAAGCTACGGGTAACAACTGTCCTTTCTTTTCCTGTAAAAGCACAGCTCCTATCCCTATGCCACTGGCATCGGTTCGGAGTACAAAGGGTTTCTGAAAATTTGGGAGTTGCAGAACAGGGTAGATGAACAGATAGATTGCATAGATGAACAGGATGAACAGGATAGAATAGGGAGCTAGACAACTTTGGATTGTAAGCAGTGCTTGCCGACATACGTTAGTCCAATGGATGCTTTTGTCCTTCTGTAAAGTTTTCTGGGTTTCCTCTTGTTGGTCCTGGTTTATTGAGGGGTTTATTTGCTCGTCAGATAAGTTTTCTTCTGATTCGGAGCAGGGTTTGAGAATTTGACCTTCTTCGGGGGAATCTGGTATGTCCGCAAGTTGCACTAATGCTGGTTTCGGGTTTTCGACCGGCAGTGGTGTGATAACGTTGTGTGTAAGCTGTTGCGTTCTGTTAAGTTCATGGGTTTCGTTTCTGCACGCATCTCCAATGTCTTTTAAGGTGTCTTCTGTGTTCTGTAATTCAGCAATCTCATGGCGTGTTACCTGGAGGTTTGGAATGACCGTGTTCAGGGATGTAGGGGGTCGAGTTTCTAATTTCGTTTGAGCTCGTGTCATGACTGCTGAATAGTGTTCTTTGTTTGGGTTTAGAGCGATGGGTGAGACTCCTGGTACGTTTCCTATGATCAGGTCGGCTACAGGGTTGTCAATGACACAGCATGTTAAGTCACCTTGATAAAAGGGAGTGTCGACTCGAATTTTTGCAAGAGGGAAACGCTCAATACGACCGCCAAAAGAAATACAGTTTTGGAACTGTCCAGTGAAGTCTGAAGGGTTCACTAGGCTTGCTCGGACGCCTGCCGTGGTAGCACCTGAATCACGGAGTACTGAAATAGGTGTGTTGTGTATGTATCCTGGGTATAACGGTAGGTTTCCCGTTTCCTCATCGGAGGTAGTGCTGCATAAAATGGATACATTTGCTACTTCGTCTTTTCTGTGAGATATGGGTGTGCGGGTGGAGGGCTGAGGTGTCTTGGCTCTAATAACGTTTGCACAGTCCCGTGCATAATGTCCACGTCCCTGGCATGCATGACAACGAACTTCGAAAATGCCGGTACGGGAATTTCCTGAGGTTATGCGAGATGCAGACAGAGTTTTGGATCTACTGTAGGGTTGAGGTGGTGATCTCTGATTTCTAGAGATGTGGGGTCTATTGCTATTGAAACGATCTGGTGTTTTTGCACTGACTGATGCAAAGACATTCTGTTCTGTCTTTCGTGCAATGTTTTTGTGAGGATGGGCAATCCGATATCCTTCTGCACATTCGGTCATTTCCTTAAGTGATTTAAGCTGGCGTTCCTTAAGGAAAATCCCAAGTTCCTTGGAAACGCTTTGAACCATTTGTTCTCTAAGAATGAGGTCTACAAGCGAGTTATAATCATGGGGAAGTTCTGCTAGTGTGGTCCAACGTTCAAAAAGTCCTTGCATACGTGTGACAAATGCTGGTACAGTTTCATTGTCCATTGGGCGTGCGTTACGGAACCTCTCGCGGAATCCGTCTTCTGTACATTGGAATCTTTGTAAAAGCTGTTTTTTGAGTGTTTCGTATTCGGGTGGACCTAAAGCACTCATGGAGTGATACTGAGTGCGTCATCTTGTAGTACCGCCGACAAATGTAAATGCCATAAATCGGCGTCCCATCTGAGTGCTCGTGCATGTGTTTCAAATCTGTAAAGGAATGAATCGATGTCATCAATGTCTTCCCTGAACATGGGTAGTTTCGGAATTTGTGTCATGCGGGGTGCAGGTCTGTTCGACGTATGTTCGGCTGTGTCTCGTGTCTGACTCTGGAATTGCAGTTCCAGTCTTTTCAGTTCTATTTCTTGTTCTCTTTCTCTCTGACGTTCTAACCTTTCTGCTTCTGCTAGCTCTCGTTCCATTTCTTTTTCTCTCTCTTTCTGACGCTCTAACCTTTCTGCTTCTGCTAGTCTTTCCTCTCGTTCTGCTAGTTTTTCCTCTCTCTCTCTTTCTCTTTTTCTCTTTCTTGTCGTTCCAAATACCGTTCATGCCGTTCTATACAACTATTAACGTACTTTTGTAAGGCTTCTGCCTCTAAACCTAATTGCTTCCCTTGGGCAATGAACGAATCTATGTTCGGAACTTCCATGTTTCCGTTTAAATGACAAAATGCTCTGCTAAACAACGGTATACAAATGCACTGAACTAGTAGCAGACAACTTCTGCTGTACAAGCTTTCAAGTAGATCTAATACCTGAAGAAAGATTTTTAAATAGACAATACAGTACAATACAAAACAATACTATTAATAACAATATGAAATTTGCTAAACTGATTCTGATACAAGAATTTTAACTAAAATGTACAAGAAATAAAATTAATTTAGTATCAAACTAGCTAATAAATCGTAAAGGTTAAAATTGTAACATACAAGATTGAGTTTAACTTATATACAATAAAGGGGAGCTTCCTCTAACTCTATAGATACTTAAGGAGAAAGATAGCGAGATAATGGAAGATCTAGAAAGATAGACACACTAAGATAGAGAAATAGACCTAGGCCCTTACTGCCACAGAACTATACAATTAGGCAGACCCGTATGCTGGAGACGGGGAAAGTACACAGAATTATCTTTAATAATCAGTTTCTCACCGTCGCACAGATAGATTAGAGGCGAAGAGAGAGTGACAGAGATCCACAGATCAGAAGGAATACTACGTCACGATAGGGGTCACCAGATGTGAGGGAAAGACAGGGGGATAGGGGAATGACGAGCGCACTCCACCACTCTCACTACCTCGCTCTCTGACAGATATTCAACAAACTCAAAACCACACAGTAATGAAGCTCCTCAATACAATATTATTAAATAAAGAGTCTTCAATACCGGAAACCACAATAAATGACAGATAAGAACAGAATGGACTCTTCCACAAAACTAGGTTCGAGTATTCACTAGCAGATAGATCAGAAGAAAAGTGTCAACGGGATCTACTTACAGTCTCACACAATCATTCACCCAGATGGACATTTAAGCCGTATAAGTTTTAACTCACTCACCACTGAGATCCGTCGACACAGGCACACAAATCCACTGTATGATTCAAGTCCTTTCACAAAAGATCGTGTGTGGCATGTAAAATGCATGAGAATTTACTACTACTTCTAAATGAATGAACTAATCTGTGTTTAACAATGCCATTCTACTAGATTTGCTACATTATGGCAACAGTGGGAGACAGTGACTGGAGATGTCGCCATTTTGTAGTTAGAAGTTTCTATCTGCTTGTCACGGGAACGCTAGAGGGGGGGTCGTTTCCGTGACATGCTGCTTCGTCTGTGCATGCTTACCAGTCAACGCATGAGTTCGTGGCGGAAACTTTGTTAGCTAATGCAAGACGATAGTGTGATGTTTTTTTGTGACGACTTGTGTCACGTCTTGTGTCATCTGCAGATCTGTGACCCCTTGTGTCATCTGCAGAGCTGTTACTTCTTGTATAGCATATAGACGGGTGAACGCCTGCCTACAGTTTCTAGTTGTTTATTTGATTCACGTGTACCATTCTTAATACGATATTCTATAGCATCTCCTAGCTATTATGGCAACATAACAGTATTTATGATTTTGACAACAGTTGCTTCATGCCTGGATAACACTAACCTAATCGTCTGGGATCTGTGTTGGCTTAAATACTGAATTAATTTCTCTCACCAAATCACATCAGTGGACTAGCAACAGGTGATAAAACGTAGGTAATCTGCTTTTTGTCGAAGATCCCCCACCCCCAATTCATTTCTCTCATAACGAAACTATTCCACACACGAAAGCTTGCGAGTCTCCTATCAGTGGTACGCATTCCAACCCACCGAAGTTAGTTCTGGGTTGAATGGCATGAGCGTTTGTGTCTGCACTTACGGTCATACAAGCTGCCGTAAGGCGCTGTTCGCCCTGTGTATGTCACATGCAAATTTATGTACGAACAGAAGAGAAGAACGCCGATGCAAGCCACGGCTGGATCTCTCAGATGGCCAGCCCCTCGCGAAAGCACTGCTGTTTAAAGCCAAAGCACTTTCTTCAGTTCGTCAGCGGAAGCGACATGAATGCTACTCACTCTATCAATTTTCAAGTCCCTTTGTGCGTTCCGTTGACTAGAGACCGACTGTATTCATCTGTAGCTGTCTTCTAGACGATTGAACAGTCTAGGCGCAAATTTGTGGAAAGAAAAGGGAGATGGGGCGACAGAGTGTTCCTCTTCGAGCACAGACCAAAAAGTTCTATTGGGAACCGCACCACAGACTCGTCTGAGAGCCAAAACGAGATCCTATGTGTGGGCAGAATTTTCAAAAAAGGAAAGTGAGACATTGTGAAAATGTCATCTCAGACTTTTCTGGCAACAAACATGATTGCATAGTTTATTAATGTGTCAAGACGCATTGTTTGCCAGGAAGTTGTGTATCACGACAGCTCCGTTTAGAGGTGTTCTCCTGTTCGATAGGCGGTTGTAAATTTAAGGTAGTCAAGGAGTCTTTAGGGATTCTGTATTTGTTCTTTGACCCTTAGGAGCAGCTAGAAATTAAAAGAAAAGATCCAAAAGACACATGACAATCATAGTTCACCCGACGTACAAAAGAAAACTTTCTCGTGGCGATTGTTGGTCGAAGTAATATTAATCTACAACACTCACAAAGTTACGCATACATATTCAGGCAAAAACGCACGTTATATAAGTCTCTCCTTTATTCCCGCCCACTCACTCACTCACTCACTCACTCACTCACTCACTCACTCACTCACTCACTCACTCACTCACTCACTCACTCACTCACTCACTCACTCACTCACTCACTCACTCACTCACTCACTCACTCACTCACTCACTCACTCACTCACTCACTCACTCACTCACTCACTTAGTACGTTTGATGCACGAATGATACTCTTCCGGCGCTCCGCTGTCATTTTCTTTCCTTTTCCCCCATGCAGTACCTTTTCAACCATTTCAAAGATTATATACTATTACTAAGATGAACTGCTCCTTTCATACTCTCTGTTAAAATAGTCTGACTGTCAGGGGAAATAACTGCACGGTTTGTGGCCCTTTGCCGTACTGGATAACTCTTAATGCGCATAAGTTGCCTTTCTTATGCAGGCAGTCATTTGTATAAGAAAGGCAACTCCTGGGTAGGAAGAGTTTTCCTGCATGACAAAGGGGAAGATGACCACAAATCGCACAGTTATTTCCCCTTAGAGTCATACTAATGTTAAGGAAGCTGTTCATCTTAGTAAGTAGTATATAATCTTTGACCATCTCCTGTCCTTCCCCCGTCATGATATACATTCGTTTCTGACTGGATGTTAAACAACAGACAACCCAACTCACCGTAATCATGCCTTCTTGAAAAACGACAACGCCTCTTTCCTCCACAGATGCAAGTTTCGAGACAATTTGTGTTGTAAACATTTTCAATCCCACACGAAGTGTAATGAAGTGCTGAATGACAAACCACACCTGCCGTTTGGGTCATAAGAGACGCCGCAAGACCCGTTTACTGCTTGTATTTTACCTTTCCATTTGCGTGCAGACAGATTATAAGAACGCCTATACAGCTCGACCCTGGGGCAGTGACACTAAAGTAATTTTGTGGATGCTGTCGAGCTTAGCTGGATCCGTGATTGAAAATAAAAAGTATTCTAAAAGGTGAAAGTAGTCTGCTAATTTCCCACAGGCTGTCACGACACGTGTGGGAGAGATGAGAGTGTGAAGGTGAGATCAAGCCATGCCATGCCGCTATGAAATGGAACATTGCCGCAGTACCTTTTGCAGCTGGCCGCTCTCCTCCGGACAGCCAAGTCAATTGGAAGCTATAGAATCAGTAGAGTGCAGCGAAAACAAAGCGCAGCAACGCTGGAATTAATGTCAGGTGTAAACACGAGGACCATGGCATACACACAGTTCCTGAGACAAAAACTTTTCTTCACAAACCATGACACACAGCCGCAATTCTTCGTATCAAAGTTGTTAGTGTGTATCGGACATCGTCTGGCAAAAGACATCTCTCACAGCGCGTTTACCCAATAAGGAAACGGGTGAATATCTCAAGCCCATGCCGGGTTTGGTAATTGTTTTCGGAATTGTGCGACCTTTTCCCCCACCCCCGAAATTCAAAGAAGCAATATAAAAAATAGTACATGTTTCTGTGCGGGTTACCGTGGTATATGTGCTGTGAAGTTCACGTATAAAGATTAGATTTTGCACTGACGCTATAAAGAAATGTGTATGTTTAAGTTTCGAGAAATGTTGATTCATTTTTTTCCCCAAAGGAGTCTTATATCAGTCTTATGGTACATACAAGCAACTTTCATAGATCTTTATAGTGATCGTTTTTTTCCTTTTATCTTTTACTCGCAGTTGCTTTTCAAGATTTGTATGCATTTTTCTGACAAGGTTTAGTTGCTCGTTTTCTCAGGCTTTTTCGTAGAGAAACAGGTTTGCTATAGCATAGTGAGATTTGATTACTGAAGCTCAATTCACCATGGAAATAACATTTCTTAGAAATACGAAATGAGACAGTCTGAAATGTAGAAGAAAACGAAAACTACTATATTAATTTGTAAAAGAAGTAGACCACCAAACAACAACTCAGCAGAAACAAACAAAATTTTAGAAATAATAGGAAACAAACAACAACAGCAAAAATTGTATTGCCACCTTAAAGTACGGTAATTCCAAAAGTATTTCTAGTGTTAGGAAGAGATAATGAATGGGATGGGAGACTTAAATTTAGTAGAAACGCCCATATGTGTGTGTCTTATTTTGCCGAACCTGGTCATGTGTATTTAGGCTAGGTTTGGCGAAGTAAGACGCACTTTGGTCAAGCTAAGAAAGACCTTAAGGCGAGTTGCAGTTTGCATCTAGGACAGAAAAGAGTATTCAGACAGTATCCAAACGCAAACACAAACAAAAACGGAAACACACACACACAAAACGCAAACACAAACCCAAATGCATATGCAAACGCAGATCCATACACAATCACAAGCATGAAAACAAAGCCGAAAGCAAAATTACCGAATTTGCGGACACAAACACAAACGCGCAAACTTAAAACCCAAAAGTAAACAAGAAACGCACGCACAAAACCACCGCCCACTCTCTGAATGTATGGATGAGTTTGCGCCAGACACGTGAAGATATTTCATGATGTCACAGTAAGGGGAGAAAAATACAGATTTCAACACACGCAAAGTTTGGTTTAAGAATGACACCATAGTTTTGCAGAAAACAGATAAAGCACATCTGCACTTGACATTCTAAACTCATTAGTGCCCCTCCGTTCTTTATCCGCACTTCTGTTCCACGCCTTCTCAATTCATTTGTCCCCACTGAACATTTTGTTCACTCTTTCAAAGAGTTGACTTTAATCCAGACAGCATTTCGGGTGGCAGCTGTTCTCGCAGCTTGTGAAAGACGCCAGTGTTACGCAGTGCAAGATTTTGAAATTTGAGAATTTAAAAAGAAAATGACGTACTAAACACTTGCTTTCAATTTCAATTGAAAGGATGTTTTCGTAAAATAATTACTTTCTTGTTTTTAAGGATCTCAGAATATCGATTATTTAAGTAAATGGGCGAGCAAAATGGATTTCATTAAGAAAAAAAGTTATGTTTAAGGAAATATACATCTTTCACAATCGTTTCTGATGTTCTTGGAGGTATCAATGTGCTTGCTAATATCAAAACATTTCCATTACATACGTTGCTCGGGGGCAATCTTCTCGATTCAAAAATGGTTATGACTGCTGAAAAATATTGGTTATATTGCGAAACAGAATTACGATACAGGCCTGTAGGATATCTGTTTCGGTGCATGCTATCCTTCTCAGAATAAATAAGCATAAGACAACGTGCGATTAGATATATTCCACCCATTCTTCCACTTTTCAAAGATACAGGTTTTTAAAATGTAAACAAATAACATTCTGTACATGAAACAAAGCATATTTAACGAATTACACACAGGCCAGTCGATAAACTACACATTTGATGAGCTACACTTTCGATGATACGGTTACAAGCAAAGAGAAATGGGACGTTTGCCGCAAAGGCGGTTGGTTTGGTTTGGGTTTGTGTTGGGTTGGATTGGTTGGTTGGTTGGACAGTGCTTGCACCTCGCGGTGATTTCGCACTATGGGGGGGGGG
>SMGT01004940.1:17614-28751 GCA_004794575.1 Lanistes nyassanus
GGGGGGGGATGAGGTCCTATTACTAAGGTATGCACTGAAAGAACCACCAGACTGATAGCTGCAGTAAGATGGCCAGTGTGGACAGGCAATTTAATGTGCGGGGAGATGGCCGAATGGAGTTTGGACAATGTGCAACTTCAGCAAATAATCCTTTGCCGCACCTGGATTCGAACCAGCAACCTTCCTTCTGCTAGTCCGCAGCTCTACCAGCTGAGTTATCCAGGCCCCGTGTACAATGCCCGTAATAAAGTATCCAACGGAGCGGCGGTAGTTTCTTCCGAACACCTTGGTCTCACCCACCCTCTCTCTTCTTCCTTGAAGTTATTCATTACTCTTTCTCTTTTTATCCCTCCCACCCCAGAGATTATATCTTTTTGCTGACGTGGCTTCACGTGAAACAACAACCATGTTCCATCGAAACGGAATGGTTCATCTGTGTGATTGCATTTGTAAGTGCATAGAATAACCTTCGAATAATATGCTCAGGCTAATTCTTATAGAATGTGTACAGGTTAGCTAATATTTGCTCCAAGAAACAAAAATATTACAGATGCCCCTAGCTTGCTCTAAGTTTTCTTGGCCCAGAAAAGTAAATTTCAGATGTTCTGCATTCAGAATACACAACATCGGTAATATACAATTTTCCTGCTCATGTGACCTATGCGATCCGGAGCAAACATTATTCACAGAATCAAACAAATTAATCGAATTCAAGTCTCGTTTCCCATGATTACACCAATATTTCTTCTTTTTTCTTTCCTTCTGAAAGTGGAAAACGAAAAAAAACTTAACTAATGTTGTCTTTAAAAGGCTGAATACAAGACTACCTAACTGGTTACCCCACAAGGACTAAAATATAAGAAAAAGAGGTCTTAAAATTTTAACACCCAATAAAGTTTTGTCGTGTTTCAAGCGAACCTTACGGCCTACATATTGCAACCTTTAATAAAGTAACAACCCAGCTCTCTAATTCCTTTGAAATACAATTTTATTCTTGTTATTGACAGTATCGCAAGAATCTTTGTGAACAGGACGCCTCATCCCGAAGAGGAAATAGATTCTCAGTCTACAAAAGGAACCATCAGCACATTTTTACGTCTAGGCTGCAGAAGAAGGAAGAACTAATGAAGATGGTGTTCACAAAACAATACTTCAAAGAAATTTTCTTGATCTCTTTTCAGGATAAGTGTTTTCTCCAAGATGTTAGCATTCTCTTCAAAAGACATTTCAGGAAACATGTTCACATTTTTTTACTGTCACTCTTGTCGCGTTTACTATGTAATTTCCTACTGGTGAAACACCTTCTGCTTTTAGAAATCTGAATGGTGTTAAACATTCTTTATCCGGGTGAGTAATACAGGTTTAAGGGAATTTTTAACTTTGAAAACGTGCAGCTCGTGTAACTGGTCGTGCATACAACGATCAAGTTCGGCAAAGCAGGGCATGTACTGATCTGGGCTGGTCTGCATGAGACATTAAGATGCACGTAATATACGCAGGGGGAATAGGCCTTATGATGGCTCTTACCACGCAAGTGCAGATAGTCTTGTGCAAGTCACCCAATTTTTTAAAGCACCGCATGTCACATGTGCGGGCACCAAAACTCCAAGACACATATATGACTGAAAATATGCAAAGTGTACCAAACACCCAGGTAGTTGGGAATAAACTCCTCAGAATATCACACAAGTGGTGCATGGCATAGGTCCGTTACATTCCCGTTGTCAACGACGAAAAGTTGTACTGATGTTCTTTTCGGTTCGGTCTGTAATGAGCGGTAGTGATTGCTGTTGGCAACTAGGGCCAAGTACGAACAATGTTAAAGATATTGAAGAACTGATGTGAGAAATGTGTTCACTGCTACGTGGAGAGCACCACACGTTCGGATTTTTTAAAAGTATCTCTGTCTCTCTCATTCTCTTTGACTCTCTCTCTCTCTCTCTCTCTCGATAATTAATCCAACTCTTCCCTTCAAGCAGCTGCTGACGAGACAAACAGGTAAATAACGGCGGATGAAACACTTAACTGGCGTAACTGTGCCTTGCCTTAGTGCCACATCTTTCGGTTACCTGCGGAAAGCTTATTTTAAAGCTTGACAGCGACTCCAAAGAAGTTACTTAATTAGTGAAATAACCGAGGACAAAGCAATTATGTCTCTGAAAGGAAGAAATTTAAGAAAAGTTAATTTACTCTTTGAAAGAAATGGAAAAAAATTCTGACCTTACCCCCTTCCTGTCTTATTTCTTTTCTTTCATTTATTTTCTCCATTTTTCCCTCTCCTAATTCTGTCAATCGTTCCTTTTTCTCCTTGTCCTTCTTGTTCTTGTTTTGTTATTGTCCTCGTTCTTCCTATTCTTGTTGTTCTTCAGTTTCTTGTTCTTGTTCTTCTTGTTCTTGTTTTTGTCTTGTTTTTGTTATTGTCCTCGTTCTTACTGTTCTTGTTGTTCTTCAGCTTCTTGTTCTTGTTCTTGTTTTTGTTCTTGTCCTCGTTCTTAATGTTCTTGTTCTTCAGCCTCTTGTCCTTGTCCTTCTTGTTCTTCTCGTTCTTGTTTTTGTTTTTGTACTTGTTCTTCCTGTTCTTGTTGTTCTTCAGCTTCCTGTTCTTGTTCTGCTTCTTTATTTTTCCCTGCTTCCGCTCTTCTTCATCATTTTTTGTTTAGATTTTCTGTCTATTCTTACATCGTTTGATCGTATCCCTCCAGCCTGCTTTCCACTTTCCCTTTCATTTTCATACTGCCTTTTACTCTTTCTTCCCTGCCTCCTTTCTTGCACCCTTCCTTTTGCCCGCACTCCACTTTGTTTTTCAGTGTTTCCTCCTCGCGTTCGTCTGTATAAATATTACTCTGTGTTTTGAGTTTGTGATTGTTTTCTAGGACGTTTCTGATGGCATAGCAGCGCACCATGTTGCTATGGCGAGGGCACGGAGTGAATGTAAACTTAGTACAAAAATCTGTCGATAACAGTCGACATTGCGTTTAGTAGCTTGAGAGCACACACAGAGACGACCAAGTACAGGAAAGGAGTGAAGAAGGACGGCAAAGAGACACGACAACCACAGAAATCTCAGAAACGAACGAACACAAGATTACACACGCGTCTCAAGTTCCTGTGAGGAAGATTAAGTTGGCTCGGGTCCTGTTTTTACGGAGCGTCGGAAAAAAGCTTAAGGAAGAAGTCTTTTATAGCTTTGATCTCGTCTCCTCATATTAGTGGTCATCGGCGGTCTTGTTCTAGCCACAGACAGTCTGCAAATAAAATAAAGTAACTCTTTCCTGGCACTGCTAGCCAACCCAGCCGCAAGGTTGCCATGTGAACTCTTGCGTTAGATGTGGGCTCTCACACTTTAAAAAAAACTACAAAGATACAAAGACGTCTCAGTTCGTTTTAATTGGCAGCATTGGCTGGACCAAAGAGTTTTTGAGCCTAGCAGGGCAAACATATTCAGGTGCATATTGCCTATAACGCGAGGGCATTCTAGACGTCACGTGACTTGATTCCTGACTAGGACCCCAGCATTCCCGAGGCTTCCAATGGCCTTCGTTTTCTCCCATTGTCGCTAGAATGCGCCACATGCGTCACAAAATTATCCCGCATTCACAGGTGCGGCCGAAACAGGGTTCCAGGATCCCGTGAGCGCGCGCGAGGCGTGCATAGATTGTGGAGACAGCGTACGTATTATTTCCCTCTTGTTACGAGACCGGAAGCTAGTTATCTTCGGAAGGCCTCACCGGAAGCAGTTGATGTTGCGTAATCAGAAACTAGCCTGGTCCGCAACCTAGCCAGGAGCCCGCACCGTGTGAATGCAAGCTGTTGATGCGGGGCATCTCCGAGTCAACAAGGGCGTTCACTCTGCATGCGAAAACGCTCAAGAACGAATAATGCTTTGCTTTGGCCGTGTGACCTGAGGGTGACCTGCGTGATAATAGAACTAGAGCTATCTCCCGTAATTGCAATTATTTATACCCGTTGTTAACAGGATTCGTTGGACAAAGCACTCCTCCTGCATTGACACCAAACAAACCGCACCAACATTAAACGCTTTAATCTGGATTAGGACAAAATTATGGCTGTAACGCTGCATGTTTGAATCGAACGATTGCTCAAGTGAGTCGAGTGATTCTTGTTGAAACATTTGTCCGCTGACTGCTTTCGGTGTGTCTCGCTAGGCGATAAAAGCAGAATCCCTTGTTGAGAAACGTTTGTTACGATGATCTTTTCAGGACCTTATTTCGAAAAAAATCACCATATAAAAAAGTGATTAAAACTTGAGGTCCTGACAATATATGACAATGGCTTCGCGAAAACTGAACAACGTTATTTCGTACAAACAGCAATCTCGTCAAGATCTCGTGGAACGAGAACCTGCCAGGGAGATCTCTCCACTGAACTCAGAGAAAATCTTTGTCGCACGCGGTTCAATCATTTCCTTCCCTGTTTTAACGCGATAGTTGAGCGGTGTTAGCTCGACATTACTTGTGCGTCATCAAAGAGGTAAATCCTAACGGCACATCTAAAAGTTTACAAACTTTGATATCCTTCGCTGACTGTCGATGCCACGGGAAATTTAGTAAAGAAAGGAATCGCTTCTTTCAGGCTGAGCCCGTTGGTGGTCGCCATGCTGTATATAGCTACGCTTTCTGGCTGCTTGCGTCTGGTTACCTTCCGTAATTGACTCAATAGCGCTTTCTGAAAATAAGAGGCAGTCGATGGCCGGGTTAGCCTGCTGAGGTGAGTCAGTCTGTTTCGGATATTTCTGTCGAAACTTGCAAGGATATATTTAGTCATAGATAAAGCAAAACAACGTACACAGCAACATGTTTGCATGCGTAAAGGGATGAGTAGGAGTGTACATGTTTTTGTGAGAAACTTGAGTGTTTATGCTCCGTATTTTACGCGTTCACAAAACGAATGCACATTAAAAAAGAAAGCACACGCTCGCGCGCGTGCGTACGTACGTACGTAAACACGCATGCCCCACGCACGCACGCAGCGGTGTTGAAGACCAAAAGCAAGAAAACAGGCTTACATGGTCTCTCAGTGTCTTTTCTTCTCTCTCCTCCTTCTCCCATCACTTACCTTCCCTTACTCCCATATCTTTCTCTTTTTTTCTCTTGTTCGGTCTAAGGTTTCTCTCTATTCTGCTACTCTTTTTCACCACTCGTTTCTTACCCCACATGACGTGAAAGTTCGCGTCCCAAAGTCCTTTAGTTTAGGACTTCCCTTCAGCGACAATGACCAGACATGGTGCTGGGAGCTGGATGCAGTACCGGAGTTTCACGGCGTTCGGGATCCACAGAGAACGCCTCATCTAGGCAAGTGCTACAATGTACCGTAACACAGGGGAGGGCGGCGGGAGGTCCTTTCATCTAATTTCTGCGCCGGGCTCCAGAGGTGTACCTCGGCCTTGCCAACTGGTACAGGCAGGCCTGTATTTTTGGGCCAGCCGCTGGCCCTTCTTGCATGCACTGTCCTTACAGACAGCAGTAATTAACTTCCTTGCTATTTCCTCCTCAAGTCTTGGTCAGGAAATGGGTTGCGGAGTCATGGTGAGGCGATGGGGGAAGACGAGAAAACATTTCGCTTCAACCTGGACGAGGAAAAACCTATGCCGTTTGTTCTCAAGCCCTCATTAAGTGACAGAAGAAAAGGAAAGGAAAAGGGGACATCTCTTTCTCTCTCTCACACACACACACACACATGGGCGCGTGCGCGCGCACACACACACACGCACGCGCACGCACGCGCGCACGCACGCACGCACGCACGCACGCACGCACACACACAGAAGAAGAAAGAAAAAAAGACCATTCAGCAGAGAACAAGGACCTCGGGTCTGGAAGGTAATCTCTTTTTAAGTCCACCCGTGTGCAGATTTCATAAATGAGAATACGATCTTTGGTACAAATAAAAAAATGGAAGAATTGCAGAAGCAGGAAGATTCTTTTTATCACAAAGATGACATTTAGACCCATAAAAGATTTTTTAAAAAATCCAGTACAAGAAAAAGGAAAGAAAAGAAGGAGAGAGATCAAGCAAACTAAGACTTGCAAGCAGAGGAGGGCTGTTTTCGTGCACACAAGAATTTAAAAAAAAAGCCGCTCCAAGTTTTCCCCATCACTAGGTGACCTAGCTAGTGAGGCTCCCTAGCAGTCAGAAGGTATAACATGGAATTTGACGATTCTTTAATATCGGATCTATGCATGGGGCTTCGGACTGCCCAGGAATTACAGCACATTCCCGCGCTCTGCCCCATTAGACAGATTAAGATTAAAGGAGGAAATAATTGTGATACATCACCAAAGTACAGGCATCCCTCATGTCTCTTTGCGAGCTGTGCTTTTAAGAACGGTTTGACGTAATGTGAAATAAAACAAGAAGAAAAGTGGTCAATGCAAAACAAGAAAGGGAAAGTTGTTTCAGATGATATACGAGTCTATATCCCACGAGAGAGAGAGAGAGAGAACACTCAAGTCGCTAATCTAGAAATGTCTTTTAAACTAATCAAAAATTTCTATCAGTGTTTATCACGTAAGCAAAATAATACACCTGTCTGAAATAGATGTAACTGCAATACTGTAAACCGCTACGTATATAAAACTTTTTTTTTATCAAAGCAAATGCAACAGTAAGTTTTAATGCTGCTATAACAAAAAATAGTAACAAGAAAGATCGATAATTAGTGCAATTAACAATACATCAATCCTCTCAATCCTTTTATACGCTTCAGCGCGCGTATATACATGGGTGTAATCCCAGAAAAGCTGTAGAATACATCAACGAAGTATAACTTAAAGATACGCTAAATGTAAATTCTTAGAAAAAAAGTATTACTAAAGTTATATTCTTTAAAATTTTGGTCTGACGTATTTCAGACCGAAACCTGATCCCCGAGAGTTTCCGCCTTGACAAAAGAGTGATAGTACCCTAAAAAAACGTGTTTTCTTTCTATACACCAAAAAAACCCAGACTAAATTGGTATTTCTGAGATTATGTTTCATTCTTTGGTTTCCAGAAGAAACACTAATTAGTCGCATACAATCGAAGAAGAGATTCTATTACAATCATGATACTGAACGGCACAGCATTATCGACTGAAATCCCAGGGTACATTTAAGAAACGTGCAACTCGAATCAGCATCTGTGAACACGAAGCGAAAACGTTTTGTTAAAAACCTTAGAACGATGAAAATACTTTCAGTACGAAGTTTCTTCGGCATTTGAGATGTGAAAATGGGTGGATTTTCGAACAGTAAGCTTCGAGGCTAACCGAATATTTTTACGGGGGAATCTCCAAGTCTGGAAAAGACGGAGTGAAGGAGGTGGGGGGGGGGACGTCGGGAGACAAGCTACATGTAACACCTTCCCCTATTCAGTTGTAACTCCTTGGTGCGCACGCATTCAACCTGTTTATCTCATTACCTGTGCGCAGAACCACAGTAACCTATTTATCTGCACTCTAATTTTGCATTCAGAGTTCATAATAGACATGGAAAAATAGGTGGTGAACGCAGCGGTTTTAAATCGGTCTGTTCTAGCGTAGCAGCCATGTTAGCGTTTGGGTCAGGCACAAGTTCTCCTGCACCAGTTGCCCGGTTATTCCAGCAGCACCCCCCCCCCCCGGCACCTTCACAAGGCAACTGTGCCTCATTCCTTTCCTGGGTTTTCCTCTCCCTTACCTCTCTCTTTTGTCTCTTTCGATCCCAAAGTTCCTCCCCCCAACACACACATACTTCATTTGCATTCTTTTGTCGCGGCGTTTGCCTGCCTGCTTGCCTACTATCTGTTGCCAGATTTGTTTTTAAATTATGTTGGTTTTTTTTGTCTTTACTGAGCCGTTTAAACGTCTAGACCTGGTCGAATGAAGGCACTCGGTTGTGAAAAATAAACGAATCTAAAAGGTACATTTAGTTGGCATTCTCTCAGATAAGGTTTCATTCCAGAGATATTTGAAAAAAAGGTTCAGTTCAAAAAATGCAGATTTAGCTTGAAACAATTCATTTTTGCTGCGAATGGTTGAGGTAGTTTCTGCAATTCTAGTCTGTGCATTGTCTTCATACGACTTATTCGAGCTGTGTATGTGTGAAAGAGACATTTTTTATACAAATTCGACTCTTGTATTTCAGTTTCATGAACTCAAAGCATTTTCAACTGTTACAATTTCGGATATCTATGTATATTTGTGAATGTAAACGCATCTTTCTCTCTCTGTGCACGCGTACGCACACGCGGCAATGAGATTTGTGCGTGTTTGCTTGCATTATGTGTATGCACGTTGCAGTGTATATGGATGCGTGCGTGCTCGAGCCTGTGCGTGTATGTGTGCATGTGTAATGCGTATGTGGTTGTGAATGCGTCTGCGCGCGAGTTAGAATAAGCGGTAGTGCTGATTCATTGTGCAATTTCATATTTTCACGTCTTCTTTTGCCGTCAGGTGATCCAGATTCTCCAAATAAGCTTTGCAGACCCTGCTATAGGTCTATTTTTTTTCATTTCCATCAAAATCTTCACCTAATGTTCGGTTACCTCTCACCTGTGCCAGTGTTTCTCGCCTTGAAAAGTGCGATTCTGTTGATTTATTGACAACTTAGTGTAACTTAATTTGTTCTTTTCTCTCAACCTTTATGTCGCTCGCATGTATTGTCACATTCACGACAGCGATCTGTCCATCGATTGGGTTGCCACAGTTGTTACAGGGCCAGTCAGACTAAATGTCATAAGTCAGTAATTGTATGATGGGTTTGAAGACCCCCGTTCTGTGAAACCTGTTAGAGACAGTAAACTGGCTGCCGAGGTTACTTACCTGTCGGGGGAGGGGGGGTGATGGTGACGAAATTACTATGTAGGTCTTCTTGTTGGTTTTTCGTTTTATACCTGTTGACAGGAAATAAATAAAAAGATCTTTCCCAAGGGAAGCTGTTGTGCACCTGGCTGCTCCAGCTACACATGTAGGTGGCGCACTGAATGCTTCTGGCCGCTGCAGGATGTACCTCACGCTGCAACCTGTCTCGGCAGACGCCGACACCTCACTGGGTCATGTCTAACAGAGTGGGAGGTGTGTGTGTGTGTGGGGTATTTGTTGCTTGACGTCCAGCCGCAAACTATGCGCATATCAGGACGGTGAGTGTGAGGTGGAAAGCGTGGCTCCAGGAGTTAAAGTTGGTAAGTAATTGGAGATGAAGGACTCGGAGTACTGCTGGGTTGGACTGACATGCAAGCTGAGTGGAGTTTCCGCTCACATGGGCCAGTGGGTGCAGACGCCGTGTGACGGAGCACCACGCGCACGAGAAACTACTGAGGGGCTTCCAAAAGTTAACGGTTGCGAGACATTGTTCCCACTAGACGGTGACTGTGAACTCTTTTCACTCTTTTCACTCTTTTCGCTGGATGTTGATGGAGAAGTGTCGGATGCACAGCAGACTTGGACTATTGCAGCCTCCATGGCTGGGAAGCGTCGCCAGGTCGTGAGAGCCCGACAGCAGTATGCTGCCTCATGAAAGAGTGGGAGCCAAGTGAGGGGGTAGATCTCGTGACGTAGAGGGCGCTGCAGACAAAGGAATATAATGGGAAGCACACGCCCAGCTGTTTTTTTTGGGGGGGGGGTGTTGGGGGTCTTTAAATGTTTTGACTTGGATTTTGTTTGATCTCTGAGATGTAGCAGACGGTTACGCGCTGCTCTTTAGTGGGGTGAGAGCTTCAAGAACAGAAGAAGAGGAGATAAAAGGAAAATGAAGACAGACGGGCACAGTAGGAGGTGAGCCACAGGGCTGCCTTCTGTGCGTGCTTCTGATGTAGATGCAGCCAGTAGAGCAGTCAGAAAACTATTAGGTTTATAGCTGCCAGAGAAGTTAGCTTCAATCAGTAGAGTGTGCCACCGTCAATAGACTACCGACTGAGGCAGTCACCTGACAGAGAAGAGGTCCAAATTCCCACCAGACAAATTTGTGAAATAATTAATCTATATTGTTAACCCGGCCACCACCCGAAACAGCGAAGAGCCGATGTAATAATGTTTGGGAAGTGCACCCCTTCTAGTTAGTCGTGGGTACGACGGAAGGGTGCATAGGGTGGACGGAAGGGTGCATAGGGAGAGGAAGGTGACACAGAGTGAAACAAAACGTAACGTAACGTAACGTCACACGTGACGTTACGAAGAGGACGGTCAGCAAGTGCTGACCTGTAGTCCCTCCCCAACACCTGCCGTCTTTGAACAATACCGAAGCTTATTACGGAGTTTGTCACTGGGTTTTGAAACCCCCCAGTAAAACTTGCGCATGGTCTCAAACACATAATCTTAAAAAATGAATCAAGATAATATGCAATGTCTGTAATGCAAGAAGCGCCTGAACACTTAAAATAAACCCACCCATTCCCATGTTCACAGCGTGTATATTACGTTCATTATTACGTGTGGCGAGGAGACACAAGCCAGCCCGGACTGGAACTTTCAGTTAATGGGCATAGGAAGTTCAGATCAACACCTGGCAATGTCTTTTTCCTCTCATTGTCCATCGTTTCTGACTACTTCAACCTGTCACCTTTCATCTTCTGTTTAACAATAACACTTTTCTGCCAGTATGTCGCCTTTCTGCGTACTTCCACTTCGTTCCCCCCTCCGTCCTCAAAACTAACGTCACATCAGCAGGTCATCCGAGCTGCACAGTGCCAGAAAATTACATCAAACAACAATGGTTTAGCTTTACAATAGATCTGTGCCGTTCGGTCGCAACACTGCTGACAGCTTTGACAAACTATTTAACTGACTTGTGACTTGGATCGTCTGCAGCGGACAAACTGGTTTAAGCTAGTTTTCATGACGGCGTCCAGCTCATCACGTGCTTGTCAACACCCCTCGCATGCCCCGTGTGTGCTCAGGATTTCAGTCAGCAAACGTCGTCGTTAGAGCTCCGTACAGTCCGTTATTCGCTCGTAATGCACGCAGGTATGCGGGTCATCAATTGTGTATGTTGTTCGTGAGTTATCTGAAAACCGTGCTGAATGAAATATCGGAGAGTCTGGCGATTCCCCGGATGATATCGCAATGATTCTCTGTGGCTTTAAAAGCAAGCGTTGCAGCGATAAACTGCCATGAGCGAATAAAGTGTGTGTGTGTGTGTGTGTTGGGGGGGGGGGGGGGGGG